>JAQFYC010000909.1:0-43478 GCA_034694165.1 Tomocerus mixtus
GTTAAGATTAGAAAACAGAATCAATGGCTTTATGTCAGGCCCACCAAGGGGTGCGAGGAAAAACACAGTTCCAACTATTAACCTAACTTGAATTCATTGTCATAGATATCTACTTATAAGTTATAAGTAATAATATTTAGCATACCACATCGTCAATTTTGAGAATACTAGCAACCGTTTCTGTAGCCAATGTAATTACAGAGAGGGTAACGAGAAGGGGTTGCACGACATTTTCATCCAGAATGTTAGCAATGGCTCCTTTCTTGACATTTAAACCTGCTGATTTGCGACCTTCTGCATGTAATTTTCTGAGTTCCGTAACAGTGTTGATGGCGCTCATGCCTGCGTTTTCTGCTAGAGTTAATGGAATTACCTCTAATGCTTCAGCAAAGGCCCTAAGATTACATAAAGGTTTATAATTACATATCATTTCACGTTTTAGTTTATAAGTATAAACTAAAGTATAAAGTGTCGAATATTGATAAAATTAAAGTTTTACTTGTAACAGTATGCATCAGTGCCAGTCAGGCTTAGAGCAATTTGTAATAGCCGTACAGATAACTCGATCTCTGGGGCACCTCCACCAGCAATAACCCCGCTGGAAATTGTTAATCAAAATATATTTACATAGCATTTAAGAATAAGAGAGATAATTCACGCGATATGATAGCATTTGACATTGAAAAATATAAAAGGGGAAAGTTTCAATAGCTTGACGTTTTATCAAATTTAAGATTAGATTATTTAACAATCATTATTTAAAATACTAATAATAATTCATATTGTCATAAAGTTGAAAACATACCGTTCTTTAATCAGACAGCGAACAACACACAACGCATCGTGAAGAGATCTTGCAGCCTCATTAAGAACGAGTTTATTACTACCTCGCACCATGACCGATACTGTTCGACCTGGGTTGGAGATTCCAGACACTTTAACGAGCCGTGAGCCACTTGCGTTGATTTCTTCGACAAGGTCTGCAGATGCCATATTTTCAGCTGTAAAATGATCCAAACTTGCAATAGGACGGCAACCTAGTGTCTTGCAGACAAATTCAATATCTTCTCTTTCAACATCTCGAACAGTTAAAATTTTTAGCTTATCCAAAAAGTGAATTGCCAAATCGTTAAGCGAGTCACGAAGAATAGATTTTTGAATCAAGAGTACGTTACAGCCGGCCGCTTTGATTTGCTTAACAATGTTCAAAATATATGTTCGTTCTTCTCTTAAAATACGATCCATTTGTGTATAGTCAGACACTATAACGCTCATGTCCATCTGTAAATTATAATATAGGATTAGTGAGGATTAAATTCTCAATAAATATATTTTACCGAAAAATGAATTGCTGTATACGAATTAGATAATGTACAAATTAAAGTATTTTATTTTATTACGTCTGTTTTAGGAGGAGAAATGCAGAATTGAATTAGTCCAATCTTAGCCTTTTCCACCTTCTTGGGTCCCGTACTAACTTTTTGGGTTAGCAGAAGCCCATCAATCAGTTCTGTATCTTCGACAGTTCCTCCTAATACAGTTGTTACCTTGATGTCCTACGAAAATAAGTAGCAATTATTTATAATGTAGTAATTGATATTTCTTTAAACTATTTTATACAGCTCGTCATATATAAAATCTATATGGCTCAGCATAATATATAACATAAACATACCTTCAAATCAACCATTGTTGGTGTTTCTGGATCTACAACTCTAAATACAGCTTCAGCAGCTAAAGGTGCAAGAGTACTTGATTGTTGATGGACAACTTTTGAATTCAGGGACGTAGCAGCACACTTGATAACGAGTTGTCTATCTTCGATATCTAAGGGAGTTGACACTTCTTTCCGCAGAATGTCAACAGAAGTGGCACCGGCGGCCCTAAAGCCGTCAGCTATGGCGGTTGGATGCAAGCCCTTGGCCAGGAGTTTTTCAGCCGCTTCCAGTAAACTGCCTGCCAAAACTACCACAGATGTTGTACCATCTCCTGCTTCAATATCCTGAGCTTTACTCAACTCCACTAACTAGAGGTAGAATAAATATTTCATTTTTAATGGCTTTCAATAATATTTATGTCTTTTTCTAATTTAAAATATCTATTATCATTAGTAATTACCATTCTTGCAGCAGGATGAGTCACATTCATCTGCTTTAAAATTGTAGCTCCATCATTAGTAATTGTCACTTCACCTTTACCATCCTGGATCATTTTATCCATCCCCCTTGGTCCCAAACTAGTCCGAATAGCATCGGCTACAGCTACATTGACGTAAAAACAAAATACATAATTTTAGTATGAAACGCAAAGGTGTAAGGTAAGTTCAGATTCCAAAATTTGAAATATAAATATATTATATGATCTAAATTAAATAATGTCATGTCAATTTTTTTACCTTTAGCTGCAATAATGTTACTTTGACGAATATCGGCCGGCTTTGACTTATTTGCGTAAATGTTGTTACCCCCTCCACCTCCTCCAATTCTAGCAGTAATTCCGCCCGGACCGGCTCTAGCTCTCGTATCTCCTGCAGGTGCCATTCTTGCAAATGATATAATTGATTATAATAATCAATAAATTAACAACTTCAAAAATAGTTTCTTTCTAAAACTGGAAATGATCAGAAGTTTCGTCAATCGACACTTTCGCCCAACACACTAAAAAGTTTAGACAACAGAGAACAACACAACACACCATAAAAGGACTTTTACAGAAGAATCAGTCAGACAGAAAGGGTTGAGTAGAATCTTATGGGAAGTTCGCTTGCTTTTTGTAATGTGCTATACGTAATGTACGAAGCGAAATGAAGTATCCGCATGGAATATTCAAGAAGATTGCTCACTAATACCTACACGCGGGTAAAATGTTCGCGTAAAATACAACTCAAATAATACTTCATTATATCATGGATAGATGACTCTTCCATGTCTTCGCACGATGCATGTAGCAGCCCAGCAATCATCTCATCACCCAAACCATTCTACATTCTATAGAAAAAATCTGCACACGAGTAAATGCAGTGCAAAACTAACTTGATATTTTGTTTAGGTATATAGATTTGCCTGACACCACAATGCAAAACCAAATATAAGTGGCAATAATTATTAACACTGTTATTTTGACAATATGTTTTGAATGTTGACTGTTAAATTGAAATTGAAATAAATTAATATTATAGGGAAACGACATGAGAGGTAGCTTATATAGGTACATAGTATTTAATTTTGTGTGTCGATGATGGATGTTTCAATTCTCAAGACATGGCATGGCATAGTATAGTACAGTACAGATGACAAGTACTTTTACTCTTCTTCCCTTCTTTATAAGCGCCTTCTTAGTTTAATGTCCAACGAAAGTACATATTTAGGAATTTTACCTAGTTCCAAAGGCCAAAGGGAACGTCAACTTTAACCTGAGGCAAGTTGCAACTCCAGTCGAATTTTACGTATTCTGTATATTAGCATAGCGTTTGCCACTGGCTATAAACGCTTTAAATGCGGGTTTTGATGTATATACAAACAGGGAATGCAAATAGTCAAGTCCTGTAATCCGCAATATTTATAAATCTACTGCACTTAATAAAAACTACAAGCCGTCTTTTGATAATTAATATACACAGCCAGTATATTAATGCAAGCATTGCGCATTCATAGTTTTCCTGTAAGACAAGTTGCCAATACATGGGACTAGGACTAGTATTTGTATATGTGACTTTCTTGGTTTAATGATTGAAAAATGGTGACGATAATTTCCTTTTCGGGGTAATGATGGGCAAATGGTACCCATTTTGATATTAGTAGTGGCAGAACTTAAAGGTACAGGAAAAAGTCGTGTTTTATGGTATCATGGCAAATGGAAAGGAGTGATTACCATTCACCATTACGTAGGGCATTGTGCATCCTTTTGTTCTATCTTAAGTACAAGTAGGGAGTTAAAAGAACCACAAAGTTCTCGAATTTTACGTAAGTCTGGCCTCTCCAATATGTAGTATTAGAAAGAAATTGCCATGAGCAAATAAGATAAAGCCCACAAGAGACACAACGGCGACAGAAAGAGAGGCGATCATTTAAAGCGTCGCATAGCTAAGGTACCTTCAGAGAGAAGAACACGTAGATAGAAGCTTCCAAATTCCATCGACTCGGTCCGTTCCCGTCCAGGAAGTTCCACTTGCACTCTGTGGAATAATCCTCATGGGCATCAATTTCTACTCAGATAGCAATAATCATTTATTGAACAGTCGTCGCAGTGTCTTCTCTGTGGCACATTCATAATACTCTTATACACAGCGTAAAAATTCATCCGCATCGTATCTTTCTTTGGCTTAAACCAAATAGTAGTATCCCGTATCCCCATATCCCTACTAAACAAAATATTTTGGTAGCTTAATCTATGCAAATAAAGCAAATATTTATGTCAATTATAGCGCTTACAGTTCTTTCGACTTATCAATAGTTTTGCAATTTTACTCTTTAGTGAAGTACATTTATCTATATGTAGCGAAACCTTTATTTAGCAATTTGCATTTCAGATAAGCGAAAAGATTTTACCAAGATAGAAAACGGAAGTGAATCCTGACTTCTGAGGAAAATTAACAGTTTGCATTGCTTTTGTAATCCTACCTAGGTAATACGTACCTATATAAATAATTATAAAGCCCTATTAAATTAGTCATTATTTAAGCGAAGACAGATTTGCCAATAATTCAGATTGAAACTGTATTCTCACTCAATTATACCGACTGCTCTATACAGATTACTATTATAGTATCACTAGCGTGGTTAGTTCTAAAATACAGTATGAAAGAAAACCCATTTAACATGTTTCATCTACGAAAAATTCAGTTTCATTATACCAGACACATAATATTCAATTCGTCTTGGCCGTCTGTGTGTGTAGTATGTACTATGTATGTGTCAGTCCGTGCTATAACTTTTGAAGGGGTGAACTTTTTTCAATTAAATATGCTTTCAGAATTCTAAACTTGCACGGTCCAGGTGGTTCACTACTTATGTTGTAGGCCTATTATTATGTCAATACTTATATATAAAATATTTCGTCACGGTGATACATGTCGGTCGTATGTACCAATTTTCTTTTGCTTTTGTCGCAATTCTGGCACAGTGACCCTTAATTGAGTTTTCATATTGGGCATCGATGATACATCGAATATTGGTGAGCCTATGAAAGTTACAAATGCATATTTGACACGTAGTGAAAGCTAAAGTGAAAGCTTATACATGTAAATGCATCTTAATAATGTGGGGTTTATACTGTACATACATATTAAGTTGAGACAAGATATACAAATTATGTTGCTTGAGTTTTGAGTATCTCCTCTTCGAATTTATGAGAATTGACAAACTGCCAGCTAAAAATGCTTAAGCCAATCGCAATTCGTCCGATGAGTTGTTGGTGTTACTGTATTGTCATTCATGAAATGAATATGATGAAATCAATGAGTACTAAAGAGTTTTTTGTATAAGTAAACCTTACTGATTATTAGAAAATACAAGCTTTCTTTAAAAGTCAGAACTTAAGCAAACGACAACTAACGTTAATTCAAATGAATGAACTTTGGGATGAGAACACTAAAATTACGCTATTGTAAGGCTATATACAATATAGATGCTAAATGGGCTAAGCAATTACCAATAAATACTTTCGTTCTTGCGAAAGACTATAAATTGGACGACTTTCTTCGTGGTCTTTCTATAGTGTATGGTGAGCAAGCAATTCGAGAATTTGGGTAATTAAACTGGAAATAAGTCAGGCAGCTGTTGGAACAGTTATACTATATTAGAATTATAATTAAGACAATCAGTATTAGTTTTTGACGATTTGGGTACTTATCGTCATCCATGCTGACTGTAGTATTAGCTCTTACTTCGGCTAAATAATTTTATGCAAATAGAGCATATAGTACATGCCATGTATGCTGAATATGTCATATTTAATAACCCTCTAACCTATAGCAACTTCTATAATATGGCTGGTTATAGAAATCCAAAATTTATCTCTACTTGTAGCCCTAACTAGTTATGTTTATATGAGCTGAGTAAACTCATGGAGAAGGTAACCTCGACTTCAAGACATGAGTTGGTTTGACTTGACTTGAGCAAGCTGTTTGTTCTCTATTGGTGGAAGTAAATGTGGAAATGAAATCTTTTCTACATGGGGGATAAATGTAAACCTTGTCTGTTCTAATATAATCAGATCAGAAAAGTTTTCGTTGTCAGCGTTCCGGCCAATTTGTTTTCGCCTCAACCTTTGCTTTCACTTTTGCTACACTTTCTTTTTTCGAGATATCGAATGTTTCTATTCTCTCAGGTCTCAGGCGACAAGATGAGTTCAACCTTTTACTTATATTGTACTAAAAACCGGGCTCTTAGCTGTTTCGGTTGTTTGTAGCTGCGAAGCACTGCAGTGTAACAATCGTAGAAAAACAACGAATAAAAGCAAGTAATCACATCACTAACACCATCATAATACTTTCCTACATACTGTATATCTCTGATCTGTAGAAGATCCGTCCAATAGTCTAAAAAGTTTTCCAAAGAAACTTGTTTCTCAGCTAGGTTAGTACTCCCGCAGAAAACTGGTCGGTTCTTCGGTGGCACTGCCTTTCGCTATGTACATAGGTAGTATGTGCTATGTATATAGTCTCTTCAATTTCAGTTCGTTTGATTACTAGACTCTCTTATTTCATGTCTCTTATCTTTAGTGACTGACTAAGGGAAACATCAACGAAATCAAAGTGTGAGAAAGATATCTACAGTTGTGGTTGTTATACTTTGTTGCATTTCATTTCGCACCTAAAGTACACAAAGTTTTATCCGACACAAAATTTCCTTCTCACTTGTTAAATGTAATCAAATGGTCTTTCTGTGTACCCTATCTGAAGCTAGTACAGCAAAGTTGTGTTGTTTACCGCTTCAGTTAAAGCATGTTAAGGAAAAAATATGACAAATTGCAGCTATACATATCGTACTGGGGTAATTAATTCTGCATAAGTATGCATCACTAAATATTCATATTGATAGAGATGTAAGATGCATTATAATAAGAACTAAGTAATTCCTACGCACAAAAGAATAAATTCGAACTCCTAACAGTCTATAAATTAAATATTACTATTATATTTAGTAGAAAAAAATAGGAAATTGTGATTTTTAAGATTATTTTTGAGAACCCTGCACATTATGTTGAAACGGATAAGAGAAAGTGAAGAAAGTCTTGTATTATCTTCTACTATTTCAACTATCTTTCACTTTTTAGCTTTAGCGTGATATCTTACTTATTGTTAGAGTATAATGCAAAGAGAAGTATTTTTGCAGCTCTATGCTATCCAGTCAGCCCAGCTCAAGTCTCAGCTCGAACTAAAGAAAAGAAAATGTAAGAAAGAAGACTGCCAAGGAAATTTGATTTGGCCACAAAGCTAAAGCCTCTTTCGTCGTGGACTTTGAAAGAATGGCTAAACTAAGTAAGTCAACTACACTATACTAAAACCGAAAGAACAGGAAGAAATATGTACTATACTATTAGAGTAGGAGGATATAAAGATCCTGAAGTCAGTACTCTGTGACTCCGGACTGAATTCTGTGTTCCCTCTAGTATAGCGTTGAATATACGCTTAAGATATACACCCAGTCTTGAATAGAATATGATGATGTGATGTTTGATGGGCGGCCTTTCATCTCCATTCTTCCATATTTTGCATGAGGAGGATGCATCATGCAAGCTAATGTCTCCCCACTCACTCGAGGCAATGGCAATACCAATGCACTATCTGTTCCACCAACATTTCCTCCGTTAAACTTTGTTCGTAATGTATACAGTATACACCTCTGGTCTGCAAACTCTTGGAAAAATAACTTCACTTGTGTGTCTGTAATGTTGCAGACAAGGAAGATTTCTTCTTGTAAGAAAGCGTAAGAAAACGGTAGAACTAACATCTATATGAAGTTACACTACGTTTCCCAAGCTTTATGATCGTGATCAAGATCTCGTGGTGATTTGATTACTGCCACCGTGGAACTACACTTAGCAGGCTATTCTTGGCAGCATATGCTTATTCATATTAGTCTTACTTATTACTTCCACTCCTCTTTTTGATGATTTTATTACCCAGTTTAAAAGCACAGTTGCCTCTTTGCATTTTCTTCCCGAGTAGCGCTATGCCATCAAACCATTCTGACAAGGAGCTCGCATTTACTCACTCTTCACTTTTCACGCACCACTGAAAATCAGGCTTCGCAATGGCTTCCAAAACCACTCACCGTAAAAAATCGACATATTTTTGTTTTTATCCAATAAATTCTTTAAAGCTTATCTAAACAAGTTACACAATGTAAATATAGTTAGATATGCGAAGAATCTACCTTTACAGGGAATATAAAATATGTATACAAATAGCTAGTAGCTACATACTTCGCTATTATAAGGTACAATTGTAAAAATAATAGAAAACTCAGTTTATGTAAAATGCAGTACGTAAAGTTTGTACTACAGCTTGATGTGCATACTGCTTACCGCACTATAGGTTTATTTTGCTTCACTATCAATTCGTAGTGCATCGTTCCTACGATCTACGAAACTAATCTTAAGATTCGCAGTCTTCATAGACTTCACTCTAAAATATGTTTTATGTGTACAGGGAATCAAGTGAATTCAAGTGTGGAAAGCGGAAAATGGAAAAATAACTCAATATCTCCAGTACGATACAATTTTACTTTATAAATCACGAAACTAGTTTCTGGCTTAGCGGAGATACTAGTAGTAGATAAATACGTCAAGCAAACGATAAAACACTACCATTATGGCTAAGTTAGATAACGGCTGCAAATCAATGGTGGCCCAGAATATGCTCCACAATTTCTAAGATTGTAGTGGAGCTATTACTATATACTATACTTTTACTTGACATTCTGTAAACAAACTGAATTTTAGTAACATCAAGTTTACATATAAACTATATTCTTATACAGAACAAAAATGAATTGTCAAAGTTAATATATTAATTACAGTGTGTAGAGTATCTACTTAGGTAGATATACTTGTGTAAAGTATACTCGGATGGCTGAAGTGGCCCTCCCTTTTGGACTACTTTCACATTCATGGCTAGGATATCTACTATCGGGCTACTATCCAGTACGAGTTCGAAATATTTGGTTACGTTATGCTTTATAGCTATTTATAGCAGCAATTCGTAAGAATTGATATACTAGAACTGCCCTTCAGAATTTGTAAGCATGAATATTTGGTGCCTTGAAATGCAATCATGGGCTTTCAATCTTCAATTTCCTAACTTTGTATTAAATAATATCTCTCATTCCCATTTTGACTGCGAATGCTCGACATGCTGCGTAGTCAAATATAGAAGAAAATAAGGTTACACAGCTAAGAATCGGAACAGTGATAGTAAAACCGAAAATAATGGCTTTCGTCTTTGTCAAGGAATGGCAATCATTATGCTTTCAATATCTTACCTACACTTTCAGTTACAATATTTCATTTTGATTAGAAATAAAAGCCAAGACGCACTTTTGGCAGTAATTATCTTCTTGAAGAAGTGTGACATCATATTTGCAATTGAGGTCCCTGTATGCATTTTATACTAGGTAGGTATTTGCTTGTTAAGTTGGCAAGAAGATAATAATATACTATTATGTCATACCTAGATGCTTTGATGTGATTATGAAATTAGTATTGGAGAGGGTCGAAAAAACTATGTATCATGCATAGTATTATGGCAATATGACATTATCCATAATATGCATATTCCATAAGAGTTACGTGAAAACTTTTAAATACAATTCGACCATAGGTAAATAATTCATTATGTATCTTTGATAATAAATAGAAGTAGAAAAGTAGAACCATTAGAATCCACTAATAACCTGAATATTCTATTTACTTCGTCATTGCTAATAAAACCAGCAGCAGTAATAAAAAGTTAACACTGCTTGGAGATAGGTATGAAGTATTAAATATCCACATATGGGTACATACATAATACAGATACAGACAACTTTACAAAAACTGCATAATATACATTTACAGTAAAAATATAATTGTACGTATATTTATTACATTTTTTTGTGGTATATCATTTGCAAAATATATTAATGTTTTTTCAAAGTTCAGTTTGCAAGTATAGTTACATATTACATTCACAGTCAAGTAGGAAAATTACATGAAAGCTGCGTACCTAATAAATATACGAAAATGCCTATAACTTTAAGGTTCCCTCAGACTTTCACTAAAATTAAAATGACAACTTTTAGCATGGGTAGATGTTATCTATCCCTCCAGTAGAGCTATGTGCTTTGATGAACCATGATGTTTTCTCCACTCTAGGTGATGCGATGGTCTGATTTGAAGTGAGTAACTGCGACTTTAAAGTAGATTTGCATATCATTTACTTCAGCACCTACCTACTTTGAAACACAACTCTGACAATGTATTGAGTGCTCGAGTTCTCCATAACTCATAAATATGTGCATAATTAATTTTACCCTGTCGAGCCTCGGGCTGCTCCTCGTAAAACTTTGCTTTAATTTCGCAAATCTAAGGATCCGACTCATTGGAACGTACTATGTACTTAATACGAAGTGTGAAAGCAATGCAATAGTACACCCTGCAGCTTCATTAGACGAACAACCCAATCCTACGCCATTCTTTTGGTATGAATATGATGTAACTGGAGCTGGACTCCCTATTCAGCAAAATCAAATTAAATTAGCGATTTTGCATAACACAATTTCCCGTTCCTAGTAGCTTCAACCAGTATCATCAGGGAATTGTGTGTGTATCCTCTTTTCCAGTTGAGATAGTAATTTATTTTGCCCTTAGTTATGTTTTTCACAGGCCGAGCATGAAGTTTACGAACTTTGCATTATGCAATGATTGTTACTCGGTTTGCTTATACTATAAAGATACATTTATACCACATATTTTGGATATACCTATACTACATACAGTAAATGGATATCTTCAATAATGCTATAAATTAATTAATACTACCCTGCATAATTAAATATATAGAGGAGCTCATCAAATTGCACAATAGCAGCTTAGCTATATATTCCTTGGTATTCATGATTACTTTTGTATGTCCCCAATACGATGAAACATGTCAGTTATTTATCATTCTGCTGGGCATGTAATTCAAAACTAATGAAACTGTAATCCATATTACATATAATAAATGCTACATTTTTCATTCTCTCTAATCGATTAGGTTCTGTTCTGAATATTTAAGTTTTCATACTCGTATGTACATTATGGGATCTATATAAGTAGAATTGAGAAGTGGGAAAGCAGAAAATTAAGTTTATAGTGAAAGATTTCTGAGAAAGTTTTATGCATAAAGTATTGTCAACTTGCCAATTCGATGGTAGTTTGAGAAGTTTTCAGTTCCTGGAACAGGAAAGTATTTCTATGTGATCTATAAATTAAAGGTTGATATGTAGCACTACTACTTTTCTCTATCGATCTATTTAGTTATGCACTTCTTTAGTTTGAAATCTTAAAGTATCTTACATAGATAAGTAGTTATGAAGGAGCAACTTATCACTATGTGATTAAATGTATTAAGCGAAGTGTGTGAAGTACATAAATAGAAGATTTTATGATACTGGCTGGTCAGTAATAATCCACTCTGTCATTTAAAATGGGTATGATGCTACGATGTTCCGTTAATCACGGACAATTATAAATATATCTCCCTTTATTAAAGGTAATTATCAGTAGGAGATAATTCAACTCCAGTTACTTATTCATAACTAGTACTGCGTATACATTAATCTTACATCGATCGATATTGATCATTTCATCTTATTTATGTGGCCTTTAAATGCACTGGAAATACTCATTTAATCTGGGCATAAAGTCTAATAACTAATAAAAGAATGGTTTGGCCTTGGCCTTTTTTATCTCATCGGTGAAGTGCAGACTACTATCCACAAAATTTTACTTTTTCATGCCATTGAATCGATGATTTCCATAAATTGGGACATTTTAGTTATTGCGTCTTGTTTAGAAAACTGACATGTACTAAACTATACAGTGACGATAATATGAAAAGTATATAGGCATAATGACAATGACGGGTCAGACTTAATGGAACGCGAGCCCCGAGCGAACGATTCCCATGTACCAAGTGCTCTAGTCTGGATTCCCAAAGCTAAAGTGCTCTACACAGTGGGTGTTTTAACTTGTTATTATACTTACCTCTAATAGCCAAAACGGCTAATTATGCTTCAATTGTGCTGAATAAGCACTTACTTAGCGTATCTGAACATAAACTATTCAATTAAATGATTAAAAATATACAATTTTCGAAATAATTAAAATGGTGAAAGTTAAATTCTCTTTTGGTGTCATATTTTCTTGTAATATTAAGTGCAATGCGTAATACTTCGTATATGCAGATCGGAAATCTGGTAACCACATTTTCTGACGTTATGGAGCATATTGTAGTATGTATAGGTTGATGCTGGGCATGGATTCTGATTCATCCGCTGACAATTTAATATAATTATTTATTTGTCTTTCCCCTTCGCACTATTATACTTATTTAACTATGTACTATATGACGCAAGGGTAATAATTCATTTTATATGGGAGATGTAATGGTTAATTACATGTCTTAAATCCACACACCACAAATGGAACAATAATGTAGCAGCCTACCTCTGAAGATTACACAAAGAAAAGCTACAGTAAGTAGCAATAAATGAGATTTATCCAAATACCGTCAACAAGATTCGGCATCATTTACTCCCCGATCCTTTTTGATCCCCAGCATTTTTTGCTCCCTCTCCTTTTTTCCCGACTCTTTTTATTCCCAGCATCTTTTGCTCCCCATGACCATAAACATGTATACTTAAAATTCCTAACTTTTGTAATTACTGATACTTGTTAATATTTGTATACTTCAAAAGACGATGCAATGAAAAGGTAGACCCGCGCATTTTTTAGTGTGTCCATTGGTATTTTCAGCGAACTAGTCGTTTCATGTATTTAACTAACCCAACCTAAAAACATTTCAATGTTTATTTCAAAAAAGGGATTATCCTCCATTTCGCGTATTTAACTAACCTAACCTAATATACGTTTTCAGACATTTCCATCCTCGGAATGTAATAGTAAAAGAGCAATTTGAGAACCACGAGAAGACATTTTTTAATTAAAAACAGTCAAATGTAACTGTTTATTTTTCAAAAAAGTGGCTATCCGATAGCATAGCACCGCTAAATGACTACGACTATATTAATGCATACTTATTTAGGTACTTTAAGTATTAAGTTTATATGGTCTGGGGAGCAAAAGCAAAAGATCCTGGGGAGCAAAAGGGTCGGCGATTAAATAATGTGAGACCGTCAACAAGGACGAGACAAAGTTTTCAAAGTACCCAACACTAAGACTAACAAGGAAGCAGGAGGATTTCTTAGAAATATATGTTATAGGAAAACGTAAGAAGGAGGAGCAGAGGAATTATTTCGAGGCTAAATCACATTAGTAGTTTGACTGGAGTTGACTAGCGTCTTTCTCGCCTTACTTTCTCCAAGATAATTCTACCCACTTTCCATATACTTTGTCTATTCGTACCCATCCCTGCCAGAAAATAGGTAACTCAAGCTTGTACTTACTTAAACCGACACAATAAATGTATATTACTGTTGTGCATGCATTTTTTGAAGAAAAACAAGCATTTGTATCCAATTATTTGTACTTATATAGTTCGCATACAAACGAACATTAAAATCCGAACAAAACTTGTGAATTGATCTACTGCAGTCCACAAAATAGACATTATTTAATTGTATAAAGCATATATCGCAATTAATTCATATACTATACAATTAGTACACTATAAACATGTACTACTATTAGTATACTTTTATATGGCTGATAATTGTACCCTGTTGATGAACCAATGCATGCACAATGCTGGCAAATGATTCTACCAATTATAACATTTTTTGTTGGAATTGTTCTGTTAGGTTAAATCTTGTCTAATACAACAATGCTTGTCGTTTGTTGAAAAGTGCTTGCGATATGTGTTTTTCTTTCATAAAATACTACCTACTATATTATGTCCCTTTTACTCTAACCTAAACCAAAAAGGGAATGGAGCATCTATGTAGTAGAGTCGTCACAGTCCCGTCACTGTTCACATACCACCAGAAACTTTATGGAGGCCAGGAATGAAATTGCGATTTAATTTAATCATTACGTTTGTGTATTCAATTTGCGAGGGCAGAAACTGTTTTATGTATACCCCAGACCAACTAGTCCCATCCTAAAGTAGTTGGTTTGAAGCTTTCTCTTATCTTATATGGATACAGCGTACAGTCCTAGTTAAAGATATATCTCTTGACTCACTCACACAGTTTACGTTCTCAACCAGCATCAATCTGATGAATCTGAATCCAAACTCAAGTAAAGCAGAAAGAGAGTGGAGCAGTAGTTTTGCTGGAACTCTGGAGTCCTTAGCTTGCCGTGCCACACGACTACTTCCAGAGTTCTTGCAAAACTATACACAGGACTATACCCATCTCATCATCAAAGACCCACGGAAATGAACGAGAGCAGTGGAACTAACAATAAGCCCCTGTCTTCTATGCACTTCAAATAACTTGATTTTATTACTTTGGTTACATTATAAGAGAGATGTGCTGCATATTTAATTCCGAGTTATGCTTTAGGCAAGCTTATTGACTTTTAAAACTCCTTTGACCGACTCCCAGCAGCTTTCTTTTCTTTTCTAACTCTAGAGAGACTATAGTGGTTGAGTGGAAAGGAAGTGTGGGAATATACAGATATGAGAGGTAGGTAGTAATAATATCCTATGAATATGCATGTAAGTATTTCTACAAATAATACTCTTTAAGCAAAGCCTTTTATTAAAATAACTTTTTTATACATAGCTATTATAATATTCATGGGAAAGTGTTCAGGCAGGTGGTAGTAGCAGGTAGCTACAGTAGCTAGTCTAGGAAAGTAACCCGTAACACTGACTGGTTTAAGTAAATCCTGAGAACTTTTCAGTTGAATAAGGTAGGTAGCTTTACTTATCTAAATCTACTTAGAAGTAATAACTCAAGGAGAACCTTCTCGCTGCCTACAATTTGGTTCATACAAAAAATGCCTCGTCCACCTCTCGTTCTATTATACCGTAGTATTACTACTGATTAAAGTATAATCCTTTTGTAAGTAAAATACATTATTATATACTACTACAGGAAAAAATATTACCTATTCAATTTTGTAGTATACGAACTTAGCAGAGCTTAAAATTATCCTACTACTATAATTGTATTACTATAGCGGATCAGTATAATAGTATGGAAAGTAGCATGGAAAGTAGTATGATTATGTAGTATTATATAGTATTTCGATGGGCATTGCACGGACAACCCGGTAGTCAAAGGTTTTATTGTGAGACTGAGCTTATTAGATACCTACTTTATTATAAAGTATGCTCCAAAATAAGTTATATGAAGGAAATACATAAGTGAAAGCAGTGAAAGCACCTACCTAGATCTTTACTTATACTGTAACTTGCATGTAACTACATTAGGATAACAAAGAAAGGGATGACTACTGACTTCCTTCCCTACTTATGGTTGGGTTGGCATTGGCATCAGCAGAAAATGTAGATCCTTTGTGTGTTCATTGAAGTAGGAAGGGACTTTGGCTACAGCAGCAGTAATATGATAGCCAATAAGTTGAGAAAATAAAGGACACTTGACTATACTACTTAAACTACAGAACAGTAGACCGTAGAGGATTGGGATGAGAAGAGGATAGCTAGGTTATCCTTAGTTGGAGTAAGAGACTAGCACCATAAACAAGATGAGAATGAGCCCCTGTGCGGGTTGAAAGAAAACACGTGAAAAATTGATTTTCTGATAGGTTTTGACGGGCCAGACCATGTCGGCGATGTCGGTTGCAATAATATATAAAGAACAACAGCAAGTATATGTTGCTGTTTCATCATCTTAATCCTGTTGAGATTCCCTTCGGAGATGTCTTGGCAAAAGTCTTACTTCTCTCCAGTCACAGTCACCAATCCCCCAACCAACAGAAATAATCACATCATTGCCTTCCACTAGGGCTCTGCTCCCCAATATCCGATCCGACTGCTACACATACCTACTACAGATTACAGACCACTCGAGTGCAACAAAAGCATTTCCAATATACCCACCCAACCCATGCAATGCTCCAAATATCTGTAAATAAATCCATCCGTCTTACATCTAGAGGCATATTATACAACGGATATTTTTTCTGTGAATATTGTAGTGTACATTAGACTGCGATTAAAATTTCTAGTCTCTCATGAATCGCATGAATATACATACATAGTAGTGCATAGCATCTTTCTCGAAGTTCTCCCACGTTAAATCAGTAAAATACTACCATTTATGTAAGTGGGTACTATTTTGGCATTCAAATGCTTAGGAAATTGTATGCTGCATAATCTATATTTTATTCAAATGGGGAAAGACGACAAAATTGCACCCGTACAAATGAGATTTGCATTCATACGAGCGATTGTACAATAAGTTAATGCTAGTAAATATATTTGTAGACGGTAATCGAAAAGTAAAAGTTACCTATGTGAATAAACCTGCTGCTTGTATGATGTAGACTTGTTACTGACTTATTAACCAAAATATTATGGTAGCTGAATGAGGCAGAAATTGTCTAATACGTACGTAATTAAATGAAATACTCAACGGATCGACTCTAATTAATTTGCATTAATGTTCTTTTGGTTGCAGTTGATCGGTTTTTTATTATTATAATGCATTTCGAGTAGGATGTACTGTCGGCGGATTTTTAGCTCTACCTGCGTCCGTTTCGAAGCTGATCAAAGAGTATGTAGCTTCGAGGAATTGATCGTTAATTCCTTTATTGCTACTTCCAGATGGTATGCTTGCTGATCGTATTCTAGTTTTCACTATTTCCTTTAATTCTTCATAATACATAGGTTTGTGAGAGAGGCTTTTGTCGTCGTTCTCCTCTTCGTCTTGTTCTCTGCATTTAAAAGAAAATGGATTCAGTAGAAAAAGTAACATTTAACAATAGTAGAATTTGGTTGATGTGCCGAGCGAGCTGCCATATTTAGAAATAAATATGCAAAAGTAGGCACATAAACATGTATATTTTAATGTAATCTCATTTTTAGTATTTATTGTTCACTTACGCGTCCATTCTTCCAGTAACCATAACTTTCGGCTTGAACGGACCCCCACTTGGTTTGGGTTTTAGCCCTGCAATTAGAAAAATTGTGTTAATAGTTTTATCAGTTATTAGGAATACATGAAATAGAAAAGTGCCTTCGGAAACGGATTGACTTACCTGGAAGCCATAACTGAGGCTTCTTTGGCAAAGGATTATTATCAAGTTCAACTGACTTTTCGACCTCTAAACGCCCTTTTTCAAAAGTCAACTGACTAACTCTATGTTCCAGGACGGAAAGACAAAGGCATATGTTTTGCGGTCTCATCCCCGAGGCGTTGCCTAAATAGTGAATTGCATATCATTATCTTAACTGCAAGTTGGAAATTGTGGCTAATTATATTTTACACAACTAGAAAAGAAAGTAATATTATATTTCTATAATTTTACCTAGCAGAGATATTACGGTATTGTTTTCACAGCCAGCAATAATAAATGCCGAATCGAGAATGGTGCCAAATTCTTCCATCTGCTTATCAGAAACCTTCCACGCATTAAAGGTTTCCTCATATTCACTTTTTTCACTCTTAAGTGATTTTTCGAGGTTTTCTAATTCATGAGATTGATTGGCTGTTATTGCATCCCTTCTTGTGTATTGTTCTTCTATTTCCAACTTAATCATGTTTATCTCTTCTTTTAGAACATTATCCTGTGTACAAGTTTTTATCGACAATTAATACATATCTATCTGTTGCCTATATGCGTATTAACAACTTACAATGGATATTACAATTACATCAACTATGGAGACAAGCCTTTCTCTGTAAAAGTTAATCATTAATTCTACTAAAATTATGTTGTCACCTCATGATTCTTATCTGTTACAAATTTAAAGACAGCATAGTTTTCCTGTTCTTGTGCTAAGTAGTGGGTTACTAATGTTTCAATATCCCTTGTTTTCCCCATTTTCAAAATGGCCTTGAAACTCTTTTTGTAATTAAGTAACGTTTCATTAAGCAGTTCTAATTTTCCTCTATTTTTCCGGAAGTTGCGTTCTTTAGCACTTTCTAAAAGCAATCTCTCTCTGTTTTTAGTTCCCATGAACTCGTGTAGTTTGGAATCATGGTGAAGGATCCTTTGTAATTCTTTTATTTCTAAAACATGCTGCCTAGAGTCCTTATCATTTCTTTCTCTCAAAATTGATGTTTTGGTCACCCAATCATCTCTGTTTAAAAATGAAGGCAGAATTACATGTATCATAGTCATAGTCATTCATTCTAATAGGTATAATGCTATAAAATAATTAATAACCCTATTACCGTTGTTCGTATGCTTGGGTAGCTTCAAAAACAACTCCTCCCATTTTATGCTTTATTCCTGATGTTATTTTCCTGATAGTCATTACCCTTCGGAAGAATCTTCCTCTGATTTGTAGCATTGCTTCTATTTGGTGATGGAGTTCTTTATTTTGTGTTACTTTTATATCAAATTTTTGTGTAATCTATATCAAAATTTTGTTCATTAAAATTTGCAACCACAATCGTTAGAATTCTAAGGCAAGTTAATTGTATTAGTTTAAATATACATGATGAAGCCGATTTTCTAGCCTCCCAATTAAGTGTTCAACTTTGTTTTTAGGCATGGACAATCCGTACATTTTTTGTACTTTTAGTTTTTGTTCGACCAAGCGGTGGGTTATTTTATCCACATTCTCTTCCATTTCAGCAATATCGAGTAAAGTTTTCTGGAACTTAAGTTTCTTAAACTCGTACATTTCCATTATTTGTAGGATGGTGTGAATAGTTTGTTTGTCCCTCTCTTTGTATCTGGCACAAGCAGCATTTTTGAGATCAACTATAAGATCTTCTTTTTCATCTTTGTAGCCTTTGAATAGAAAGACCTGCTTAGACAACTGCCCCTCTGCCCCTACAATTGCATGGCGAGCATCTTCCATTACACGGTATTGTCTTTGCAGTTTCTTATATTCTTCTTTAACCAGCGTTTCAAAATCTAAATCGGAGTCTACTCTGCGTGCATCTTTCGACTTTTCCTTCACAGGCGTTTTGTTAGGCCTATTTGCAGAAGTGTCCCGTTTAGTCTTACTCTTTAGTTTCCCGGATTTTGTTTTCGATACTTTAGACGCCTTATTTCTCTTCATTGTGACTTTTAAGTGTAATGTGATATGATTATGATCAGGGTAGTTAATAAATATCTTTTGAGCAAGGTGGATGAGCAGTAACAGCAGTAGCAAAACAATTGTAAATTTTATCAATATTTATCACACTGTACGCTATATGGAAATGGTGTGGATTAGTGCCAATATAGGTCTTGTCGTGAATTACTATGTGAATATGTTCATTATAGTTGCTACTTGTGTATCATTACTGCAAGTGAAATGGCAAGTCAAGTTGCAATGAGTCATTTTGCTTCTTTATGACGAGTAATATGTACGTGTAGTTTTCAAGATTATTTATAGCATAGACGGGCTTACATTAGTGGCAATGAAATAAGAATTCTTTAACAAATGTGGTTATGACAACTATTGTAAACAATTTCCAACTAACTATGTGAATCCAATTGAATTTGAAGGGTGAATAAAGATGATTGAATGAAGAATAATAAGATGACGACCAATCCTCATAATACCCGATATACCGATGTATCTGAATAGCTTCTAATTTGCTAGATTTCTATAATTCCATAATCTTAATTTTGTAATGATACGTGCATATATACAGGTACGAAAATATTTGCATGTATTGCCAGCTCATAAAAAATTGAAACGAAAATAAGTCTGCAGGAAAGACTGATTTAGTAGTTATATTAAGAATTAGTAGTATAAAACCAGTATACCTAAAATGATTTGGGTATTTTATTTCAACATTAATACTACAAAAAGTATTTTCATATAATTAACATGAAAATCGTTTACAAAAAGCCTTTGCAGCTCAAGAAATGCAGTCTGGCTAATATCATGGAATGGGTTTGTTTCAGGATCTGTCTAAATGTCTGTTTCCCGAGTAAACTTTTCATACTGATGATGCTGATGCAAAAAGCAGAGAAACTTTTGTTCTTTCTCACACCAGTTCAATTCAGTTAATTGCTGGCTTCCAATAGCCTTGTTTGCCTCTTTTAGCTCTTCTTAAGTTTCCTCTTGTGTTGTGTCTATTTTCTTACGAATTCTTGCTTTTCAGGAAACTAAAAGTAAGGTATGTGAATTAAGCTCCTATATAATTGCGCTTAGTTAGTTAGTATGGACGAAAAGCAGGACAAGGCACCAAGAGGAGAAAGGAAAGAGAATTATTGCCCAAGTTTTTCTTATAGAAAGGCTCGCTAGAAAATTATGTGCTAGAGCTCAAGTATATTAATATAGCGAGTTTAGCGAGCATTCTAAAGGTATTCCTATTCATAGTTTAGAAGTACTCACTCATTCAGTAGCACAGTAATGTAATACAGTGAAGTGCAGCTTCTCGTAGCACGTACTGCTGTGACTGTGAAGTAAGTTAAAGCAAGAAAGCTACCTAGCTATCCGGATTTACTTTCTAGCATTACAATATAGTATTACATAAGACTGAATGAACTGACAAAGCTCTGTAGAACTTTCCATAATTACATCGTATCCGCTAGCCTACTCTCTTTTTGATAGTACTTACTGGCTGTAGTACTATTCTATACTCCGATACCATAGTACGTGCTATATTGTATACTACATGAATTACCTTCACTTTTAGATATAATACTACAATAGGCTATATGAATTTACTATTGCAGCACTTCTACTAACAATAAGTTGGAATAAGCCTCATGTTGATTTAATAGCCATATTGTTTCACAAAACGTATGACATGCGAGGGATATTTAACGACTTGAGTTATATATGCAGTTGAGATTTATCATAAAGAAATGAAAGCAAATCTAACTTTGTGGACTTAGTTGAGACATGATTATTAAACTTTCCCGTGTGCATCTTTTATGAACGCTACCTAGACAAGAATACCTAAATGAGAAACACACAATTTCATTTTATTTATATATCACAAGCATATTTTTTAGCCATTTCCCATAGCTCATCAGTCCAATGTGCTGTCGGTAATCCATGTTAAAGGTTCACCACACCAATAAAGATATTTAATACAAATTATTCGGACTGTAATTGATACTGACATCGTTGTTGATATGGTTCATTTCTCAGTTTTGAGTATATTTTCAAGCCACCTAACCAAAGTTGTCTATAATCCTTGTATTAATCAATATATAGTTAAGTAGTTCATTCTATGTACCTTAGCACATGAATGGTTCATAAAATTATGATCAAAAGGAAGGAAAGAGGATTTTGATTATTTTAATATTCAAAGTATAATCCAATAGCTTCTAAAGAAGTTTTCGAAATGAGACACCCTCAAACCACAGTGAAAGGAAGCGGATATTTTGTTTGTAAGTAACTTTAATAAATGGAGCGGAATTGAGAAGGATAGGATGTAGTATACAGGAACGGAATAAAAGAGGAAACCATTGAAAGCAACCGTAGCATAAAAAATGAGTTTATTCCATTCGGGACTCATAAATGTGAATACGATGAAAGAAAAAAGTGCAAATGTGCTAAAAGAAGGTGAAAGCAAAGTGAAAGAGGTAAGAAAGGCTTGAAAAGAACAAACACGGGCACTAGTAATGTAGTAAATGTGCTAGAAATATTCATATGCCTTCTTCAAAGTATCATGGGGCTAAAAGACACAAGGACAGAATAAAGTCTCAGCCTTCTGAGTCACATCACAAGAAAAGATGATATAATATTGTGAAATAAAGAGGAGAGCTGTTTTTGAATGAAATGGGAAAGGAGTCTCTCTGTCAGAATATATTCAGGGAAAGTCAACTCAAGGAGCATTATGCAAGTCCTTTATTCTCCTCTTCTGTCTTCTTGTCTCTCACTGATTTTCTTACTTTAATGTTTCTGTATCACATTATAATCCACTTTCTTACATTGCAGCCTCTCCAGGCAAGATTTTCAAGCATTGTAACGTTGCAACTTCGCAACTACAACCAACACAAGAGAAAGTCTAAGGGAAAGTGTACATCACTTTCACTCTCATGCTAAGCATATGAGTTGACTATTACAAAATGCTTACACAGGCGTGGCGAGGCGGAGAACACTCATACGAAAATAAACATAACTTGACTTTCTCCATTGCCTAACAGTACTTAAGGAACAGGGAAAGGAGAAAGAGCGTCGCTAAATATTGCTTTCGCATACTGTATAGTATATGTTCTTGTTATAATAGTAATAATATGGAAAGGAGTAGTGGCATAAGTAATGTTATTTGATTCCTTTACTATTTTATAAGCTACCAGCTGTGCATACATATAAATACATGGCTTTTCAACTAGCTGTTGGCACTCCATAAAGGGATTTTAATGTCTCCCAAGAAAATGTGGAAGATAATAATGGCTTTGTTGGAGGCGCACAAGGGAAGGGTATACAACCTAGTCCATCAGTGTTTCTTGTACATAATATACACAAAATAACATACATACATACATAAGCATTAGTACTTAAATACATGCATCAACCAACGCCAAAAGATACATACTACTTTTGTTTGGGTTGAAGAGTCTCGACCTCGACCGACAGTCTCAACCTCTCAAGTGGAGAGAAAATTAGACTCAAGCGTCTCTTCTATGTGGCCTAGAGAAAACCATATTATTATGATGATGACTCTAGATACATATATTTTGAGCGCATTAAAGATAACATTTTTGATCGTTGTGGCTTTCACCATTCAAGTTAAAAAAGTTCAATGCTGTACATTATGTGGATTTTAGTTTTTCTCATTTAAACTCACCATTCATTCATCGCATTCTATTGTTATATGAGCAATCCTGCTATAATAAGTAAATTCTGACTTCTAAACCTCAGTTATTACATACTTCAATATGATTCATACTTAATTACACTTATTGCATTATTTGTAACATTATTTACTGTCAAAATTCTCTCATTTCTTTCATTTGGCTATTACACCAGCTTTCGAATTCTGGTAAAGGTGAATGGATAGTCTTCTATAGAAGATTTTGTATAGTCCACAAGCCAAAGGTGAACATAAAAACTTTTAATTACCCTTCATTCGGATTCCCATTTCATGCTGGGATAGTTTTTCATCAAATGGAATTTCTTCTCCCTTACTGAATATTCCAGAGTCTTGAGAACTCAAAAGATGCGAATCATTAGAAATGAAAAAAATCTCCTTTAGGTGCATGAATGATTATTTAGTCCAATAAAAGTCAAAAACGAAACATTTTATTGTTTTAAAATACATTGGTACGCGCTTAGAGACTGAAATACAATCACATTATACAAACGTTATTACACGATATATTATAATAGGGTAAGCCGTCTCTTCAATAATGAAGACATAAATGTAATTATTAAACATACATTTGCATTCTTTAATATTGTTTCTTCTTGCCGCAGGTCACACATGTATAGGAGAATCATCTAGAAAGGTGCCTGGAAAGTTGACAATAGAAAATTCTGCATCTGCATAAAACCACCACAATATCGTGTCCATAATATTTCCGAATTATTCTTCCGCATTGCTTCTTTTTATCTACTTACCCTTTCTTTTATTAGTTTTTGTCACAATGAATAAATATTTGTATTTTACTAAGGCTATGTTAATGACTAAATATAAATACGATATAATTACAGCTGCAGCGGATAGCACGTTTATTTTATATAATACGCTATTTCCTAGCACATTTGTATTATATGTAATATTAATTTTGATATATTATGTAAGATATTTACTATTGACATCACGTTTTAAATTATAGTAGCAATTGGATTTTATTTTAGTTACTTGTAGTACCTACATTAAACTAGCTGTTACTTCCAACAGGACACCAGGTACAAACTGAACTGAACTTTCAATTATGGTCGCAGAAATGGTATGAACTAGTATGTATACATACCACCCTACCATGTAAACCATTTTTAGTGTAGGTCAAGGGAAAATCGGTTTATATACCCTACCCTAGCGTTTTGTAGTTCATTCATAGCACACAATAAGTCAGATTTACTGTGCATCTGTGGTATAAAATAAAATAGTATTTGAATGTACTAAATATTACATATTATCTTGGTACAATATTAATTCTCTTGTATACAAAGTTCATAATATTTGTGTTTATAAGTATAGCAGTCAGTTCGTAAAATTCTTTGCACTCAAAAGTAATGCTCGAATGGATATTCAGTTATGTAAGAGAATTTCATTAAATTTCTGTAGAAATGATTTCTTGGGTTTTCTGCTCCTTTTCTGCATTTGCCGATGCATCACAATCGGATTCCTTTGTCTCATCAGCGGAAATATTAACTGCTTTCAGCTCAATAACTAAAAGTAATTTAAGATTCTTTTATTACTTTGTAAGTTAAACTAGAGCCTGGGCCTATTGTAACATAATGAAGCAAAGTGGTGGAAAGTAAAATTACTAGTGACAAAGACAGATAATTACAAGATTAACAGAGAACTGCATTCTGTAGTGGCATGAATGTAAATAGTAGAGCGAGAAAGACAAATGTAAAAGAAAAATCATGCAAAGAAAACGTTAGGCTAAAATAAATTACCCAATTCCGGAGGAGCGTCCAAAGAGATTTTTCTCTCGGCATCATGAACAGGGCTAGAATTAGGACTGGCGCTGCCGTTGGATTGCATTTGCAGAGTTAATGAGGTGGATGTGGATGGTGACAAAATAGTTGTGGGTGGCACATTAGTAATTTCATTAGATGGATCTGGATTAATGGGTTCGGAGCTGATGTTGATATTGCCAATAGTTTCTGAGAAGCCACATTCAGAGACTCCATTTGTATTTGTAAGAGGAGCGTCTAGTGCTAATGGGGCTGTTGAAGTAGAACTCGAAGTCAATGTATTTGTATTAATAGCCTCTGCCACGGAGTCCGGACGAGGAGAGCTGCCACTGGCAATGTCTTCGATCCGTTGGTCCTCGTTCCCGGTGCTAGGACACATTGATCGACTCATTGATCCATTAAGGATCCTTTGGTACTGATTTGCCCTCATAATGATACTATTTGCTAATGTCTGGTGATAATGATGTCGGTTGCTCTGCAAAGCCAACATTTGACTCTGGGTTTGATAGAAGAGTGGTTTATTATTGGTCCGAATGTTATTTAGACTGTAATTAGCTGGAGTTGGAACTCTGGGCACAGAATTAACTCTTTGTTGTAACAGATACTGGTTGTGATTGTGCGGAGGACGGATGCCGCCGCTACTATATCCGTTTTCGGCCCTGTAATTTCCTATCTGACTCTGACCTCGGGACTGCTGAATTGCCTGACTCAGATTGTGAATTTGGTTTTGCCTATTCAAAGCTGCAAGATTCTGATAGTAGTTTCGGTTAGCGTTGGTGCCATTTCCATTGGGATTATAAGTTGAGAATCCGTTTGATATCAAGTCGTTATTAAATGGTGTAAATCCATTGGGTGCTCCATTAAGATGTGGAACTGTGGAATTCGCGAACGAAGAGTACAAGTTGAGATTGTTAAATTGATTTGGCTGCAAACGACCATTGTTTCCAAAATTATAGGCTTGGGGGCTCACTGGAGTGCTATTCGTAGTCGTTGATAATTGAGGGGGACCTGATAACACTGTTTGATGCCATTCTGCGTCTAATCCAAGAGGAGTCGTTACAAGGCTGTTGTGGTGAGATGCAGATGAGTAAATGTTCCCCAGGCCACTTACTGTAGATGTCGAACCTTGTAAACGGTAGAGACCTGTTTTGGAATTGGCGTGACACAAATACAGGACTCATTAAAAAAATTGGTCTTCATAAATTCATAAAATCAAAATCAATTCTACTATCCTTATACATATATTGTATAATTCTCTGTATTACTGGGTAAACATTATAGGATTTCTTGGAACTTATGCGAATAGTTATGTTATTCATTTGCAAGCACTAATCTGTTTAGCCAGGCCTAAAGTTAGTTTAGGTATTTGGTAGAGTAGCAAGAATCTCTGTATCTCAATTTTTAAACGGGGGTTAATAGAGGATGAATGATGATATAGATATATAGACATAATACAATATACAATTTACCTCCTGGAAGAGTGGCCCTTCTCTTTTTGTACACGACACAACAAGAACAAAAGTAACATGATGCAATAATAACTGTAAGGACCATGGCCATCATTCCACAAGCTATTCCAATAACAATAGGGATCCTTTGAAAGAGACAAATCACATTATCAATAAATTAATTTCATTTTCCTGGTGTAAAGCGTGTCAGTAAAATCATGGCTATCTTAAATATTACTTTTATAGTAGCATGATGATATGTATTAGACATTTTGTATTCAAAAATTGCACTGTGAATTATTTAATGACTATTTTAAGATAATACAATTCATTACTGTTTAACAGCTGTGTGTAATTCAGCATTTTCAGATGACAACTGGGCCTTTGTTGTACAGCAATATTTGAAGACTGTAGTCCCACAGCAAAAGCCTGCTGTGTTTGCAGGCGTCTGGGGGCAATAAAATCCCGTGTTCCACTTACCGAAGACATCCGTATAGCCAGAGCAATATTCGCTTCCCAAAACTGCCCTTGCAACAAAACATCATTTTTGTAAAATTATATTTAACTAAAGTGGACATTTGTAAATATATTTAGTAGTTCAAATATACTAATTAATATCTACTCTCTCTGTACTTTGTACTGAAACATCCATACAGAGAGAGAAGTAACTCTTTTAATTCACTGAAGTCCCTGACTCGTTTTGTCATTTTAAACACACACAGGCTTTATAAATACATAAATCTGGCCCATGCATGTATTGAATCACAGAATCTACTAATACTTAAACGTGACCGTACAACTAAACGAGAACGAATCTAGGAAAGAAAATCGCGCCGGACTGAATAGACTGAAAATCAGCTCGGACGGAACATTACATGCCATCCTGCTGCCACTTCGTTTCGCCTGTTAACCTAACATAACCAAATAAAAATCAGGAAATTTCGATGCGGACAAACGCAGTAAAGGAATAGCAGCAGGGCACGCGATGTTTTCAATCTATGTGATCTTCAGTCCGGCGTGATTATCCTTCCGAATACCAACCAGAACTACTTTACTTTACCTATACAACCTGTGTAGTATCTACTTATGTACTTTAATATCTAAAAGCACTATTACTGGCCAATAAAACGTACATAATTTTGCAAATTAGGGAGGAAATTGCATCTCATGAAACTGGAAAATAGTACTTCCTATTTGACAAACAGTAGTAAAGCAGTTAGTATGGCTCATAACATAGAAAATTTGTATAACAAATCTACTCAAATCTATTTGATTACATTTGTTTAGCAGGAATGTACTTATTTACTACTCAGTAAGGCGGTAGGACTAGGACTATCCAGTCCTGTTGTTAGTTATAGAGAACAGAGTATCTGTAAAAGCTGTACTCCTTTCTCCTTAGTGAGGTGATACATACTAATAATGTCATGTAAGTCAGTCTGTGTATTGGTAACCTCTTTATCTAGGAATGAGAGCCAGGCGGGTAAGTATGCGTATGTATGTACATCACGTTCGGCATAAAACAAGAATGTCACAGAGAAATCCAATAAAAACTTGATTCGCTTTCCCCTGTCGCTTTTCCGATACTGTACTATACGAAGCTGGGATATTACATAAGTGGATAGCAGAGAGGCGAGATTCACTGGAGCCATTTGAAACAGAGCATTATCCTACAAAGCAAGCATAACCCTCCCCGTCTTGTTTAGTGCTATGAATATGCAAAGTGCAATATAGCAGAACAGAGTGAGTAGCAAATCTACTTATCTTAATGAGCTCATAACTTAACCGTGGAAACATTTGTAACACTACATAGCTGATAAGCCAGAGCTATATTATTTTATGTGTTTGTCCAATGTAACGGAGGAGAGGAAGGAAGAAAAGGAACCTCTCTAGCTTGTCTAATGCAGAACTCTAACTAACTAACCATTAGAAGGACTGTGTTGTACCGGTTAGACAAATTACCACAAATTTTTAGCATGCTAACAATAAAGCTTGTGCAAAGCCCAAAATAGATTGTAGGGATTACGTTGAATGGCTTTCATGGCTCTTGTGTGTGATTTTAGCAGCTTGTTGCGGTATTACATCAACCAAGCCTTTAAGTGTAAGCACACTTATATTTAATAGCTTCTCGTCTTCTAATATCATATCATCCACTTTGCATTAGCATCTTCTTTTCACGTAAACTTCTGTTCTCTCGCATAAACACCGACATCCTTCCCCATTTTTTTAAAAACGCGGAAAGAACAGAGTTTTAAGGTTCATTCGTTAAAAATTAAAGAGGAAATGATAGGAAGTGAAGGCGTTGATAAAGGTAATTGGTTGTTGTGATCTGATGGGCAGGCGATCTGACTGGTTCTGGTTATGTTATGATGGTGCAATGGATTGGATTGGATCCTAACAGAAGAAAGTAGTGAAGTAAACAGTAAAGTGTAGGTAGCAGCTACAAAAACTACTGTAAACTGCAACTACCTATTACTTATACTTACTAATACATACTACAGTTCTTCTCTCCTCAAGAAAGCGGAGCCAGAAAGTAGAAAGCTACTTACTTAGAAGTTGAAGTGAACTAATGCAGTGTAAGTGATTGTAAAGAAGGAGAAGTCTCCGTATTCAATATTAAGTATTTCTACGGCACTACTATACTTTGTGTTGTGTCTGCTATGATATGATAGTGCAATGGCTTGTATCATAATATGGAATGAGATAGACTATTGTGAAGCAACACATATCTGTACCTTGCCTAAACATATACACATAATATAAATTGTCAGTGAATATTATATTTTATGTACATTGAGAGCCCAAAGTCAAATTGCCTTTGTATATACATACTTAAGCATGCACTGTACACTTATTGGTAAGTATGTTATGTTATGTTATGTAATGTGTAATGTACCTTTCTATTATTACATTAACCCATTGAGCAAGCACCTCCTTCCTCCATCCATGAAGTTCTGTTATGTTCTATTAGATATTATGTATGTAGTTTCAAGTATGTAATATCGTTGCGTTGTTCGATCTACAAAGAATAAAGAATACTTAGGTAAGTCGTAGTATACAAACGAGTTTGGAAGATGAGACGAGACTAGTACATAGTGTATTGTATCGAATGCACATATTGTACAAAAAGTAGACTAGAGTTGACTTGACTTTGACTTGAGTTGAGTTGAGTTAACTTGACTGGAAGGACTAGACCACACCGCAGCCTATGTACAGTAGTAGCTTAAACGAAAAACAGAATAAAGGTAATGATGCGAGTTTTTCTTTTTTCCTCTTGGGAAGAAACATGACTGTGACAAAAGCACGAGAAAGTTGGCTAAGTAGTATAAATAGCTTTTTTCATTTCGTTGAACAGATAGTAATGTTTCCTTGTAAACTATTAAAGAAGTTGAGTTCTGAATGCTTTTTATGAAAGTCAGAGCGCTCTTCCGTCAGATCGAACGCAAAAAGAGGGCAAACATCTACATTCCTTTAGCATCTGAACTAACTGAATTTATATTGTAGTACATCCACCTATTTGCTTGTATGTATACAGACAGGCTTAGAGACTTAGAAACCGACGCCACGGACGGATACTAACTAACTATATTTATTATGGTCTGCCTGGTTTAGTAAATATCTTTGTAGTTTCCACTAAAAGTGAAATATATAGCCACTCGGTGTTTACTTTCCATATAAACTACGCAAACACAAACTTCGACAAACTACCTTACTTCTTGATGCCGTATCTCTATCCTATGGGTGACTTTTAAGGTACTCCGTTATTGATATACGTAGGCATATTGAATAACTAAACAAAAACATTAAAATTAGTGTGACAGAAAAACGAATTCATGTACTATAAGTAAGTTAATAATATAATTAACACATTTACGAAACTCTGTGAATCTGGTGTGCTTGTAGTATAACTATAATATTTTTTGTATGGTGCTTACTCTTACTCAGTAAAATCTTTTGATCTAAAGCGTGGACGCGTAACAAGTTCAAAAATTAAAGGTAATGTCAACTCATAAGCTCAAGTTGTGTTTACACATGCGGTCCTTGTTATGTTATACATGCTACTTCCTTTGCTCTATTTTCCTTTTGAGATTTCAAAGACACAAATTAACGCTTATAGTTTACATATTTCTCCTCTTACACCTTCAATATTATACTGTACTTATACCTACGTAAGAAATTACCTGCATACTTATATAATTTGTTATTACATTCTCTAATTGTATTATTTACTTAAGTTTATAGTGACAAGGACAAGTTATACCTATCAAAGCTATAAAAACAGCGCTATTCGACATGATATTCTGATATCAAGTTAAGCATAAATATCTATGCTGTGATGGCTATATATGTACAATCAAGCTATACGTTTAGAACCATCCGTTCAAAGTTAAACAATCCATATGAAAGTATTTAGAATAAATAAGTTGAAATTTTGCCTCACTCTAATTATTATCTGCTCTTTATGCTGTGCATACTAGTATAAACTATATTTCCCGTTTGCTTTGTCATTGCTTTGAACTGAAAGAAGTTGTTTACCTTGTCCAGTCTCGGCACACAATTACAATTAGCATACGCAACAAGTACGCTTTACAAACAAAAGCATACAAAATTCGTAAATGCTCAATTCTGGATATTTATTGGTATCCTAATTTGCTTGCTAATTTATAGCAATAGTAACACACCTTCCATACAGTTCTCTTGCCTATTGTCGCATGAAGTAAGAGCATTAAAAACTTAATCACCAATATGGGATAGCAGAAATACATGTTTTAAATGTACTAAAGTTGATTGATACTTGGTACTTATACTATGTAGCAGCATATATCCATTATCGCTTATCACAATTACATTACATATTTCATTGCTAATAACACATCTATCTTGCTAAAGCATATCTGTCCTTCTAAAGAAAGCTTTGCTCATCGCGTTTGATAGCTACATCATGAAGATTACTGTAATTCGTGTTCCTACTACTTAGAAAAATACTATAAGACATGAAGAGCTACTATTGCAATTTGCAATCACCATTCTGGTCATACCTTAGACAGCCGGCTTAGAATATACCACTGCACCTATGGGTTGTAGAATGTTGTAGTAAGTGAGAGTGAGTGGCTAAAGTATTAGGTTAGGTACTAACAGGACAGAAATAGCGGTTGTCTCATGTGGCTTAATAACTGTCCCGGTCGTCTTGTTTCTCGTTCGTATTACTAGATAACATTACACAGTGTAAAAGTGAGACTAGTTATGTCTGGGTCTGGTTCTGGTTGGTATTCTCCATAAAGGCGTTATGTTATGGCTATGGTTTGTGGAAATGGAAAGGAAAGCACGACATTCTTCCCTATATGCTGCATACGTTACATATCGCCATTTTCACCCTGACCTGACACCCTATTATCTATCTCTATTCTCCATCCTATTACTGCATACTTACACTTTACTTAAAGAGAATCTTTCCTTTCTCTTTTAAAGATAAGGAGTAAATACACGCAAAGTGGAGAAATGGCAAAGTTGGGAAGGTGGAAAGAAGGAGCCTGTCCTGTCTGCAAAGTCTCAACTGTTCATACAACAAAACTACAAGAACATAACAGAACAAGGAAGGGAAGAGGAAGACAATGCAATGTAAGTAAGGAAAGTGTAGAGCAAAGCATTAGAAAAGACAGAAGCTAGTAGAATGGCTTTTACACGAACCCATAAATCAAACTAAAGCCATATCTGATGACTCACAGGAAATTGTGCGTTCTTTGTCAAAGTGCAAGAAAAAATGCTTCTCACGTTTTCACTACATCATCTCCTCTGTTCTTCTTTCTTGTGTCCCTCGCCCTTTCTTTTTCTTGTCGATTTATATTACTGATGAAGGTTCTAAGGAACAGTTCCTACACGCAGTGTGCACTATGTGTACTTAATAAGCTGCTATGTAGTATCGGGAATTGGTTTTGGCCTATTGGTACAAATATTAACACTAGTGTGCACAAATTTCCTTTATCAATAATAGAAGTTATGACATAGGCGGGTGGTGGGCTATCAAATATCTTCTTAAAGTACAGCAGCACAAACACACCTAGGAAGCGAAGAATTACGATCTGTACATCCAGTAATGGCCATAATGATGACAATGATTACGACATCCAGCGAGGAATTTATATATGCTAGAACGGTTTCTGTACAAACTCCTCAGACAAGACAGATACTTTTATCTTCGACAAAGCTCTTCGAGACATTAATAAATCATCCTTATGTAATTCTCTTTCTACATCTCATCAAATTACACCATATAAATAGCTCAGCATAGATAGATAAAAAGCTCATACGGCTGGTTATGTATAGTATTGTATATCTGAGGCAGCCTACTTAAGTCTGCAGTCTGCCTAATAGTTTATTTAGACTGTACGCTAAACAAACAAAGAAACATTGAACAGAGTTACTTATTCATCAAATAGAATCGGAAACTGTCTCCTTTTAAATTGCTGAAGTCTGAACTGAACCTGCTGCTTGGCCAGCTTGGCTACATAAAATAAACATCCATTCATTCAACTTCTCCGCTTAGAATAGTCATTGTATGGCTTTAGTTATTAATCAAACTATTTACTACCAGTAGTATTACATAATATACTGGTGCATAGCTATACATAGCATACACATCTTATAAAGTAGATTAGGTAAGTAAGTATAAACGTTAACCCTAATATATATTACTATTTTTGTCTCATACAGTTCTCATTACTGTTGAAATATAAATTAGCATGTAATTATGCAAGAACAACAATAGGGAACTTTGCATCATTTCCATCATCATAAGTTACGTAATGTACGTACCAATTAACGGTAATCAAATATACTTACCTCTAATTTAATAAGTCATCCAAATCTTTGTCTTTCTGTAAATATAACCTGATGATCTACTGTATAATAATATAAGAGCGTATCCAACCTTATAAGCATTCATTCGTCCTACGTACTTATCCTCTTATTAAGCATTATAATGTGAGGGAAGCAATATATTTAGTGAGGATTAGTATGTACAATTAAACAAAACTGAAATGATATGAATTTATGTATTAATACTATTACTTACTAAACAGGTAAAGTAAAGTAAAAGGAAAGATGCTTAACAACAGGACGAACAAAACGATGAATAAGTAAAAGATGTGCTTTAATTAAATTACTCACTCTCGTGATCCTCACTGGCCAGAAGAGGGTAGGACATCCTTGTTGTTAGTTATTGAATGTGCGTGAATAGCCTTTCATAGAAACAGTGTTCACTTTTCACTGTGATCAAATGAATTTGCAAGTTTATTTATGGGAACACGTCATCCTAGAAAACACAAAACTTTTTCCCGATCTCGCTTATATAAGTCTTTGACCATTAGATTTGACAAGATGGCATTATTACTAACTGAAATCCCGCTTTTGAGATTATCCACTGAAATCCATTTGAACTATACAAGTCACTTGAATGTATACGAGTAAATAAATCTGAGTGAAACTCATGGGAGTGATGATCATTAGAGACAATGAATATCAATGGGGAAAACAATTTTTATGTATATCCACCGGAGTTTTGCGTTTGACAAGTAGCACAGACCACTTTTCAGTGTCAGAGGAGATCATGTATTTATTTATGTAATGGCAAGTATTTGTATGCATGAATTTGTGAGAGCGTGTGGTAGATGAACAAGAAAGAGATGAGAAGAATCAGAAGTCGTTAGTGTAGCTCGGTGAAATCCCGACTGCTGAGACTAGTGTGGATTCTCTTGCTACAAATAGAAAGAGAGGGAGAAAATGTAAAGAAAATCTCGCGCAGCCGAATCGGCTTGACTTGACTCGACTTCAGCTTACTTTGACTAGTATTACACCCTGAAGACGAAGGAGAGTAGGTCGGCGTGTCTTGAAACACCGCTGTGACTCCATAAAATAACACAACTTAGATCAGAAATTATTATACACTTTTACCGACAAAGCGAAAGCATAAAACTATTACCAAAGCTGTGACCAAACATGCGGATACGGCAGCAGATCAGTGCAGAGGTGAGCAGAGGCCGTAATAATAAATGTTTACCTCTTCCACTCTACAAAGGACAAAGATAAATCTACTAAGTGAACGAGGAATTCTTTTATGTTCAGAAAACTAGCTAAGTATGTGTACAAGTTGCCAAGACCGGTAATCGGAAGGTGCGCAGGTAAACACTCTAGACAATTTATGACAAAAATTCCCTTTTAGTAAATTAAAACTCTGGGCTGCCTCTGGGAATTAATTACACATTTTTGCATTCGCACACGGCAAAGCTACTCCTAAAGCTGTCTGCAATTTATAGTATATATAAAGTCCTCCCGTTTACTAATCACTTGCTAGAACAAAATTATGTGCGAGAGATTCAAGACTACTTTACCATTATACGTAATAATACGTACACCATATCAACGGGAAATTACTTATTAAGAGCCGTAATTTACTAAGGTAGGTGTACTATAATAAATCTTCTTCCATTTAATTTTCAGATGAAACATTCTCCACTTTCACCTGATTTACCGTATACATATTACAAAATGCATTATCTTCCTTCATAAGTATGCAGAAGATATTTAGCTCGATAAGATGCTGTTAGTAGCTCGGCCATGTAAGGTATTACCAAAAATACAAACCGACAAAATTAAACTATTCTACACTTTTACAATGTGTCAATGTGTGCTATTTTATAGCTTCACCATTCACTAAACAGGTGAGCAGTAACGGCAAGAAATCTGATTTTTAGTGAAGTGTACATCGTATAAAATACGCACAAGCAATAGAAAACTCTAAATACTTTTACTTTTATAATCTTAAAGGCATAAATATTTAGTTATTTAATAATTATGAATATTACATTCATTACATTGCATTATACAAAAATAAAGATTTATTTAAGTCAAGGAACTTTCTCTAAGAAGAGGAGCAATTAAGTAGTCTGGTATTGGTAGCATAGGTACCTACCTATTCAAATATTCTGCTTAAATAACCATTCGTACTCCTGAATTCCAATGAGAAATGCTACATAATAATGTTCAGTCAGATTGAGTTTCCTCTTTTGTTGAAAACAAATTTAAATTAAATTGCAGAGAATAGACATGTCATGATCATGGGTAGAGTGCTTGACAATACAAATGGGAACTTAAATTGTTAGTCTAATTCTATTCTGTTCAGTAGTTTTGTTTGGAGTCCGAGAGCTGAAGTTTCATTTTAAGATTGAACAGAGGTATGTATTCAAGATTGAAATGAGGGTCCAGTCGCGCTAACAATTTTCTATCTGGAGAATCTTACTCCTAGTACATAGTTAGACACTATAGATACCTACTTCTCGTATAGTTTTGAACATTTCGATGGAAAAGGTCTCGGTCTCTTTGCTACTTACACTGCTATACCTACTTGCACAATCTATGCATGCTCTTTCTCATGATGCTGAGCCACAAGAACTATTTATGTACATAAAATGACTATAGAACGAGAACTGTTGTACACTGACTGTCAACTAAAAAGTAAAACTGTGCCACCCACTTTCATCACAAGTTGTTTGTATACAAGGAAGTGACTGGAAGGAGCAAAGGAATTTTGTGACGGGGAAGATGATGAAAGTGGAGCTAAGTAAGTGAAGCATTTGCCATTTGTAATCTGAGAGGACGTTTTCTTCTCTTCTAGTTTACAATATGTAGGACGAAGAGTTTGGCGGCTTAGATTATACTTCCTTCGGTTCGTGAGATGCAAGACAATCTGTATATCTATCATATATTATGCAGATTGCAGTGCAGCCAGATCCTCTCTCAATGCTTCGAGGCAAAGCAAAGATACACTTCTCAACTACTTTGTATATTTATATAAATAAATACATAAAACATGGAACATTGTTGAAGAAAAGTTCAACTGCTATCCACTCATAACTATTTATATAATCTGCCTTGACTTTCGCTTATATTTGTATGTCCGTACTATATACATTTTAGTTTGATGCAAACTTCTTTTGGTTCGAAATCCTTACTGAAAGATTTTTCTATATTTATTGATTCCTCTAACTACCAAACATTTACATTTAGTATTGCAACAATGTCATCTCATCAATGTATATATGTGCATCATATATTTAAGATTTTATGGGACATTGTTGCAGTTAATGCTTTATATATGACAAGAAACGGTGTATGCAGTACGCAGTTTTGTGTAGTAAGTCATTACACGAGGCTACATTTAATAATTACAGCACAGACCTAAAAAATCAAATAATGCAAGTAATAAAATTATAAATTGTGGTTGCTTTGCATTCATAGCATTAACAATACACTAATGGGAACAGCATTATGGTATCCCGTTGGACACACTATCCCAGAGGACTTAAAGTCTGTAAGATCCATTATTTCTAAAACTTATATAAACGAACTAAATGCTAGTTTAAAGAAATTAATATTATGAATAGGGCTGAAGACAATAGGAATTGATCGGCAGCTATTTATTAGTATTCTACTTCAAGTATTTATGTGAATGCACAGAAAATGAATACTACATAGGATACTACATCTCATTCTCTGAGATACTGTGTCTCTGGGATACTGTGTCCAACGGGATACTACGTCCGCGATTCATGGGAACAATGAATGACTTTTCAATAATTGGTATGAATAAACATTAAACATCAATGTAACCTATAAACTTGAATTTCAGTTTAATTGACTTTTGGTATAGTTCTTCGGTGATCTTCGAGATTCTAGACTGCGCTTGGTTGTAACAAGAGGTCCAATTAGTTGAGTTGTGCTCCATGTGGCTGCAATGAAGTAGAAATGTATTTACTGTAAATAATAAAAATACGAGCTTTAATTATTCAGTGAGCATGGGAAATGTAAGCATGTATGTATGTACTAACCATATTGTTTAAGTTAGAAAAGAGAAAATAAAAAGATTAATGCCTACAATGTTGAGTTACTAAGATTAAGTTACACGGCAAAGTTTTGTATTGGAAAATGAGGATTGGTCTCCTAGAAGGAAAGGACTAAAGGAGATTAATTATAGCAGTGTTGTTGATTCGCTAATCTGGAAATAACAAAGGGAAGAAAGTCCTATAGCTTAAAAGGAACTCTATTCATCTCATCAGTAACTGTGGTGTAGTGCATTATATGCTTATTTAGGATACTGTGGCGTAGCAATAGTACTGAACTGCTATATCTTTGCCACTGTATATTTAAGTATAGAGGCCGACTTGCATTGTTAGTATGTCTTAGTGTGCTCTAGTAAGTGAATGAGTGGAGTAGCACAGTAGAATCCACTAGAATACAGTACAAAATACATACAAACATACATTAGAGATATGGTTTGCTTAGTGTAGTGGTGTGGTTTGGTGAGGATCGGGTGAGTTGAGCTGATGCAGTAAATCTTCGGGATAAATGAGCATCTTGAGAAAGTCGAAGTTGAGCTTACTTACTTACTTAGGTTAGAACATTGCATAGAGAAAACACTAGCAGCGGAAAAAAGTATCGAGTTTCATTCGTCTTTGCCTTCTTGCTTTTATTAGAAAACGAAAGTCTTGCCTGCCTTCCTCTTTCTTTGGCTTGGCTGAGTGACGGAGTGAGGGCCTAATAGGAAAGATTGCACTCCTAGTCAGTTCAGTTCTTCAACTCTATATTGTGGATTCGAAGAAAGTCTTTTGTGTGTTGTGGCTGCGAAGACGTACACAGAGAGGAGAGAACGGAACAGAAGGGTGCTTACATGTCAGAAACACTCTGTGAGTTCATTGTTTGAAACCACAAGCTTATCAAGGCTTTTATATTCACATAAAACCTTATATTATACTTCCTTTTCACCATCAAACACAATACAATACTCAAAATACATACATACAAAACCAACTACATTCACTACAAGTACAACTCCTATATACATACACTAAATACGTAGTATGTACTTAGGTACTCAAGAAACCGAACTAACTGAAATTTACTCCAACTCTACTATTATATACTATTACATAATACACAAAATATACTTTCTCATAATATATTTGTAAGTACAAGGTATATATACTAAGTATTTACCACCTTTATTTCAGAGAATACAAAACACTCGACAAGACTACAACTAACAATAACTATCCGCTTCTTTTACATTTCTGTGGATTTTACATAGAAATCCATTTTTGCATTCATTTTCTTAAGTGAAGCAGTATAAGATGATTCTCCTTCAATGCACAAGCTCTTGAATGATATCTAGCATCCACACTCACACTCCAATAACTGCTAAAATCAGTCTCATATTAAACTCTATTTCAAATTATGTGGTAAATTGAATGGATAGAATTGAATATGAATGAATGACGAATTGAATAAGGGTCTTTATGTTTATTACTAGTACAGAAGAATAAGTACTTATTACATATATCCAAGTATTATTAAGCTATGGCTATAGTATTATGTGTGGTGTGTGTGTTTTGTCATTTTTATCTAAATTCAATTCTAAGTTAGACATTGGAATTGGAGGATCCACTTATCACTTTACAAGTTTGTCATGATATGAATCAGGCAATAGTTTTACAGGCAGACTATTTTATCACAAGAAGTTTGGGTAGCTGTCTTTAGAGAATGTTGATTGAATTTTACAGGCTGTGCACTAATGAACATATCTTGCCTTCTTCTGCCTTTCATGTCTGAATTACGAAATTACTAAAAGAGATATCGAGTCTTGCAAGCACTATTTTTAACCGCAGTCAGTATTCACCCACTATTGCATTATAGAGTTGTCGTAGTTAAGAGTAGTGCTGTTACATGTACAAACTAACAATATAGAAAATACTATTGTTTATATACAGTAAAATGTGAAATACAATATGGAACATTGATTACTTTTATTCCACTACTGTATTGTCGTGTATGAATATAAAGTACAAGATTTTTTCTCAATTCGTGTAATAGGTACTATACTAATATATTCAATAGAATAAAAATTGAAGGTATAAGTAAAAGTATGAAGGTGTCCATGCATAACTAGTGGAAAGGATGCGCCTTTTACTAGTAATTTTGTAAACAACCTAAGCTTATACATATTGATATTATTTATGTTCTACTTATAATAAGTATAGATATCTAATAAAAATATTTAAATCCTCAAACTCTCTACAAAAATTTATTTAGTGTGCCTTCTGTATTTGCGTGGGATGTTCATAATAAGTAATATTACCTAGTTATATTTGTATTTAACAAGTCAACATATAGTTTCGCATGTACAGTGCGTTATCTCTTTGCATGATGGGCAAGTTAGTAAATATGCGTCAATGTATTGTGTTGTGAACATATTAATGGGAAATTCAAGATCATAATAAAAGACTAGAAGGCTTAGCCAAATACTCCATATTAAATGTGATACTTTCTACATATTAGCTAGTACCTAGTAATTGGGGGATCCAATTTATACATAAGTATAACAAGCTGAAATGAAACTAAGGGACATGTAATTTAGAAGCAACTTACTTACTAATCAGTTCCACAGTGAGCTATAACAGGTAATATTTTACATAGGGGAATAATTCTACCCAAATGTTAATATGCGGTAGTGTGCTGCCATATATACATCTATATACTATCGTTGCATAGTATGGGCACAATATCTTGTTTACACAATGTTATTTGAAGCAATATAAATATAAGAGTTAATAGTTGATACACAACATCAGACAACATAGGATGCAAGGTGCCTTGATAGGATGATTGTAATTTACTTGTTAATGGAAACACATGCCTTCCTTTGCAGGGATAACTTATTGTTAACGAACTGCACCTGTCCTCGTGTCAGATCAAACAAGTTTTTCAGTAGCTACAGTCACAAATGCAGTCACACATTATGCACTATTTTGCTTTACTATTGCGAAATTACACTTACATGCGTTTCTGTTACCCTGCCTTGCATGCATTTAGTAAGCAGTAAGCACTCGCCATAAGTGCAAGCAAAAAATATAAAATCTCATCCATTACTCAAAGCAACTTTACTTGCTCTGTAGACTTCTACCTTTCAAGCATAAATTCAATATAGTTACATTGCTTGTCTGTAAAATATTGCTAGCCCAAATGCTGTAAGCGTGCTACCTACCAAGAACACAAAATATTGTACGGGGATAATATTGCATAACAACAACAAAAATGAGGATATAGTTTTGCTTTGCCTGCCAGCTAAACTTGTTTCTAAGCTGAATGTGAACGTATGCATAATATAAACAAGAAGGAAGCCTACATTTGTCACTTTCTGTATTCATGTCATAATAATTCTTGTAGTGATATAATAAATATAAAAATACGGATACAACTGGTACTTATACATACTATATGCAATTAACACATTTGCATAAACATGCCTTTCTGCTATTAATCCAAATACATTGTAACTGTCTATTAAAGGTATTCAAGTACTGACACTTCTTAAAGGCATCTTACATGTTATATCAATGATACAGTAAGCTTTTAGTAAACTGGTATAGTTAATTTACCTATGTATATTGTATACTATTATGATAACACACTACATAGCGACACAAATCTATTAATCTTTTACACTTCATTAGGTTATTAGTATTACACAATCTTAAATAGGCTAACAGAAAAAATTATGACAATGTAATCATTGTCGAAAAAGCCGTAGTGGAAGCTGTAGTACATACGGTGGCTACTAACATATAATATTTGCAGGATTAGGTAAACCTAGTTTTTTCCCTTGATTATACAACACATTATTTGTATTTATCAGTATTACAACCGAAGATTACAGTGTAATATAGCTAGTAATTGTCAAAAACTAAACTGCAGCACCATCAATACAAAGTACATACATTAAATTTTTGTGTGAGGACATTAATTTCCATTATGGCAAATGCACATTCTTTGATAATTCTGGTAATATTTAGTTTGGGTACATTTTACTCATTAATTTTTGCTAAAACTGTTACTGAAAGCTAAAAGCAATAAAGTTAACTAATTTGCAAATGATTTATTTTTGCCTTAGAGTCTCGTTTGTTTAATTACAATTGTTCAACCTGTCCCATTATCTTCATCATTACAAGAAGAAGGAGAGGAAGAAGCTTTTAAATTGTGGCAAACATTCTGTTCTGGAGATTCAGATAAAAATAATAGAAATGGAGGACTGTTTGTGTTTTGTTCGCCAACTCCGTTAAATGAAGAAATTCCCGAAGTTAATTTAAGATTGAATCATGATATCAAAGTATCTCCAGAAGAAAAGTATGTTAAGACAGAAGAGAAACATATTAAGACAGATGAAAGACCCAGTAATACTGAAAGACAACGTATTAATGCAGTAGAAACGTATACTAAAACTGAGCAAGAGACTCCAAAGCCAGATATTTTAGCAGAAATTCCTAGAGGAAGATCTACATCGCAAAATAGAACCAGAACTAGAGTTGGACGAAGGCGGTTTAATTATGCACGAAAAAATACTATTGAGCTACAATCAAAAGGGGAGCAATCCACTCGTAGCATATCTTCCACATCTGAAAAGCCAAATGAAAGTGTCACAGAAATAAGTATTTCCTCTTCTCAAAATGAAGCAAAAACTGTTTCTGAAGTGATACAGCAAAATGCAACAGTTCCCGTGGTCCAAGCTGCGAAAAAGAAAGATGGTACCGGTTCAAGCAGACCTTTAGGGCGACGAAGGTTGGGAGGAAGAAGGGTGGCGGTACTCGATGCCAAACCGATTACATTGTTCGTGAGTCCTAACAATACTACCAGTGAGTCAACTAGTGGTGTGTAATATTTCTATAATTATGCTCTTTCTGATTAAGGTCCATTTGAATCCCTAAATTGTCTGACTTATGCATGCTAATTTATTACAAAGTACTTATTAATATTATTGTATGTATATGTAGATATACCATAATAATCGCTTATTTGCCTTCTCAAGTAATAAAAATCGTAAAAGTGAGTAGCCAACAGAATACCTGCAACAAAATATATCCTAAGTATGTCATCACCTAGTTTCAGTTATCCATATCATTAAAATATTAACTTTTGGGAAGTCTCTGCTGTTGTGATCTGGCTGTTTTGTGCACGACACATGCAAGATTATTATTGCAAGTACATACTGGTTCCATGTGAGACTCGTATATTACGTTTACGAATACTACATAATTATAATTATCGGTACATATACTATAAACATACTGTTGCACTTAGTATAACTTTTATTTGCTAGTTAATATATGAAGGAGATTTTTTATTGATACTGTCATTAAAAGTTAATGTCCCTAAGTCGTCTGTGTCAACCTGCCAACATGAACAATAAACTAAAATAAACAAATACTTACTGCGTATGCAGTTACCTTACGTAATGTAACCAGCCAGAAGATTTACCTGTCTATAATACAGATGTTTACAATACCTAACACCTATTACTTGCCTACTGTACTATAGTTAACAGTGTGACATAATTACCATATTTTGATATTTTATTTAGGTACCTAGACCTACGTACCACATAGCATATATCGTAACTTGTAGCCTACTCATATTTGCGACACGACTAATTATAGAAAAAGACCAAGTAAAGAATAGAGTGATACTGAAAGCGAGAAACATTAATTAACATAATCTTAAGCTGAAGCAGAATGGGCTGAGCTTTGATGTAAATCTTATGCATGGATGCCTCAACAAGGCTTGCAGCCGTATGGAATGGAGAATTCAGTGGTTTTTGAAAAGCACACATTGAAAATTATTTAGCAAATAAGAACAGTGGTATAGATGTTATGTGCTTAATAGGGAAGATATGTATACATGTATATTTGATTCACACTGACATTGTCATAATTCTTGTTTTTACTGTATTATACTTATTTATTAATATTAGTGTTATTAGGGCTGCTGGTCCCAGCTAGACAGCTACAGACTCGCGGCATATATATTAACTATATGGTAGCTAATTGTTCAACAGTCCATCAATCACCGTGTTTAGAATATATAATTGTAGCTCCATGAGTATGGCATCTCATCCTTGGTAAGATCAATGTTAATAAATGGATTTTATAAGATGCAGGGTACATTCCCCTGAAACATTACAAAAATAAAAAGCATACATATTACATCGTATATCGTATGTATCGAATATCGAAGATATATTGAATACTTCCCAGCAAAAAGGGTGAAACAGCCATCCATAGATTTAAAAATTTGAAATATCATCATATCTATAGAAA
>JAQFYC010000910.1:0-43380 GCA_034694165.1 Tomocerus mixtus
TTCCAATGAGTCATCTCGCGCCTAAGTTTTTCCTTGCTAGCAAAATTGAAGAAATGTGCTGAATGTCCACCCTCTGGTGTCAATCCTCCCTCTCTGTCATTTCATAAGACTCAAACTGAATAACTTTTATAGGTGGCTTGGTTTGGTCTGGCTGTCTATAATGAAATGAACTATTTGGTTGATACGTTCGCGTTGCAAGGTTACATAGTACTAAAAACAATATTAGTATTAATGCACATATGTATCTGGCATTTGCTCCAATCGCTTTAAGACATCACTGAATTTCTCACATGCCCGATAATATGTGTTTCTAGGAAGCGGCGTAGAAACTATCTGTATATTTTATGTAGATTATGACACAATGTGACAAACGTAGCTAGTAAACATACAGATTGAAGGTGAACATTCAAATTAAAATACTGTACATTATTAACGTAACTTTAAGACTGAGCTATAGTTGTCATTGAAACTATATCTTTATGCAGATTGAGTATCATTGCGTATATGTTATATAATATGTTTCTACAGCTAAATACACGTATTGTGTAATATAAAAATTAACATCCTTATTAAATTATACAACAAGGAAAGAAATACTATGGGAAAATGATTTTTATCTTTATCCAACTTTCAGGGAAAATTTTCTGTTCAAAAAAATACCAGTATGTTGTGGCATATTAAAGTGAAATTCTGGAGAGTAGAGTTACTCGCTCTGGTGACCTAGCATTTCAGCAAGACTGATCTTACTGCAGATAAACCTTTTGGTCAAAGTTACATCTCAGCCAGGCTTACAGCAAGTGGGGGCCGATTACATATGGAAAAGATTAACTTACCCGTTGTAATCCTACCCTTTCTTTATGGATACAAGCCACATAGGTACAGGTTGCTTCACCCTCGCAAGGCAGTAAAGTCTTTCGTACTGAAAAGTCTGTCACTTGAAAATCCTCTTGGCTGAAAATGTATGGAATCCACACTCTGGTATACTTGGCTAACCGTAGTAGATACGCAAACAAGAGAGAAATTAGGTTCTCTGTACATACAGATAGAAAGCAGGGAGTGTAGGAAGCCACAAATTGATATTGTAGCGGAAGATAAAATAAATAGGTTCTGAATAGAGGCAGAGAACTGTAAACCTAAACGTGAGTAGCGATATTATATGAACATGAATGTAAGTATTACAAACGCTATGCTACCTGGCCGGGTCTGTTTTTGGTTTAGCCTGGCTTGGCTTGGCTTGGCCACCAAAGAGAATATCATATCACCTTGACTTCAGTCATCTGCAGCATTTCGGTGTGTTATTGGGATTTTGCTTCGTTGGTTAACTTGGGCTGACGTTGTTTGTTACTTTCAGTTCGCTACCTCTTTGATTACATTGTCATATTGCACTAGACAAATAAATCACGAATATCTATTTATTTATGTAGGTATAGTATAGAAGGTATCTTCCTAAATACACGGAGCTTCCTGGTCTATTGTTTCATATAATATGTACCGAAAAGACAGCAGCAGCATGCAGAATCAAGCCGCCTGTGATGTGATGTAATGTCACAGTCTACAGATATGATCTGTCAGTTTGAACAATTAGTAAATAGTAGGAGTATCAATGTCGACTCTAGTAGCAGTAGCGACAAAATAGAATACTGGCTAATGAAAATCTCTTACAATTATTTAGTATACAAATATGGTACACACAAGGATACGTATACACGATATACATATCAACTCCATATATCGTTCCCTTTTCGTACATTCATTACTTACTCGTGCAGAGAAACAGGAGATTTTGCATTTTCCGAAAGCTACAGCGTTTCCACCGTTCAGGTTTATGTTTATAGTATCGCTATCAGTTTCACTTTACTTGTTTTGAGGACAAAATAAGTACCAAATGTGTGAAGCACGACTAAAATGATTCATTTGTTTGACATTTTAAATTCATTTACCGTGTACGGGTATGATTAGTACTAAAATGCATATATCCAGTTATAAAGCATTATACTAAAGGACGAGGTACTAGTTGTAGTTGCAAGTAGAAAATTGATAGCCGTGTATTACTTTTGCTTAATAGTGTGTGTATTTAAGAAAATATCTGAGTATTAGTATCACTGTCACTGCTAATGGCTCTATAATAGAATGTCAAGCTAAACTGATAGTCTTTTATCTGTGATCGTCGTTGAAATCTTAGCTATGAGCAGATTAGCTGTTGTTGGAAACGTTTATTAATCGGAATGTATTTCGAAGAATCTATGTGAAAAGGTCATGCTAGAAAAAACCATTTGGTATAAGTATAAACAGTAATGCTTTTTCGTGGTTCTTCGTTAAAAGAATTAATGGGTAAGACATTTAGAAAGGGGCAAATGACTCTATCGTGTGTCATCCTCATCATCCATTACCATTTCACAAGAAATTTGCTAATAAATGTGATACGCCTCCTTGTCTGCTGTATTTATTTATATCCCCTTAATAATATTTGGTTTATCGCAGTATTTGCTACATTTACCAACCAATCTATGTACGCAACATTAGCAAATATGATATGGTAAATACCCGGTAATATTTTTGTTACCTAGTTATTTATTAGTTTTTGAAATTCAATCTTGTTTGTTGAGCAATATTAGATAGTAGATAGTACATAAGTAGTATTACTTTCATATGAAATAGGAAAAGAAGGTAGATAATGGATAAAATTGGATAAAGTGTATTATTCTGTGGTCGTGTGTGCCTTGCCTACTTTACTCTCAACTTGGTTACGTGTCCCTTTCTCAGGATGAAAGAAACTAACTACAATTCGTACTGTGTATTGTGTATATGTAGCAATATTGCATAAGTTATGAAAGCATATGTAACTAACTAACTATGTTCTTTTTCTCTGACAACCAACAGGAACAAAAACGGAAGCTTTTCCACACATCCGTGTATGAGTCGGCAACTCAACTTCAAAAACTCTACGTTCAGAGTTGTCGAAGACTTCCAGCTTACGGGTGTCGTCTAGTTATAGTGAAGGAGTTGCTTCGTGGAAAAACAAAAAAGAAGGTACGTTAGTCCATTATTTGGAGTATTCAAGTGTAGAATGGTATGGCATGGCATGGCAAGTAAGTGTCTTCTTGTTCGTTTCTAGACTTAAGATATCTATCTACTGTAGATAGATAGATAGTTACCTAAGGTCTAAAGTCTAAGGTAGATAGACGTCTGCTTTGCTTGCGTGCACACATTCTGTGACTTGGTTGCTGAAGATGTAAGTGAAGAAGAAGAAGAAGCAGACTAACTCCTTAAACTCGTTTTGAAACGCTTTCAAGTTTCTATTTTAGTCTTTAGTTTCTGTTTGGCGGTTCTTACTTTCTCTTCTTTCTCTTTACTCTTAGGAACATGTTCTTCTTCTTCTAACTCATCTCATGCATAGACTTGTTTCGCACACATTCACATCCGATCCTTTTCTTGACGAAATACGTGATGGCACAACTACATCAGTTCCTAGTTCCTAGTAGTCACTACTTCATACTTGCTTGCTTCCTATCTTACTTTGCTACAGTACTTACTACACACTGTAAATATAATATTAGGCTCTCAGTTGTCTTCTCTCTAGCTGAGCAAGTCTCCATTGTTTGATTTTCTCAGCTACACTACACAATGCATATTTACTTTTCCATCCATCCTTCCCTATCCTTGGCTTGGCTTGACAATCCTTTCAACCTCTACTTTACACACTAGTCCATACTCCACACCACTTTTGTGATAAGCTTCTCTCTAAGGATTAAACAAGCTAAAAGATTTCATCACCGTTAGAAAATAATTCACCATCCCTTACTTATTGCCAAGCACACACTCCCAATCTATTTTAATTTAGACCATTCAAATACGCTCCTTTCTCTTCACTGCATGTGAACTGTACACTATCTAACTGCGTATGTACTACTATTACGTCTGCCTTTCCCTTACAAATAAAAGCCCAAAAGTTCAACCACAACCAACTTTAAGCTCCTTCATCAAATAACAAATTTTAATTCGCATACTAAACCGTTTTATTACATAAGTAGATCTCGTCGACTAAAATCATGCATTAACATAATTAAAACCTATAATATGTTTGAAAGCTCGCAACAGACATACAGATAAATGTCATTGTCATCCTACTTGCTTAAGCAACCAAGAGCAAGTTACTATCTTCTACTTTTTGAATAATCGTGCTTATAAATTGAAAAAATAATAAAAATGAACTCTTAGGAATGTTAGAATTTATTTTGCTAAACAAATCCTAATTTTGTTGTGCTAAGAAGATTATGGATGTATTGAAAGCATTCAAACGAAAAACGGGGAAATCATGGAATGATAATTTTTTTAGTATGGTATGTATATGTTAATTCTCCAGAAATGAAAGGTCGTTGAACACTTTTCTAAATTACGCTGAAAAGTCACATGAATTATAAAACGAGTTCTTGTATCCAATTAAATCGAATTCTTAGTAATACAAATTCAATGAAATTTTTTAATGTAAACACCAAGTAAAGCACCTACGAAGTCAGTACAGGTGGGATTTTCTAATTGGTTTTTCGTGGAGAAACTGATAGATTTAGGCCTTTTATTATTCCACTTCACTTTCATGCTTCAAAACTAAATATTATGCAATACATCCTCATATTGCTTTGTAATGTAATATAAAAGCCAAAACATTATTTTTATTTCCCTGGCTGTATTCGTTTTTCAATATTATGTAATAACAAAAGTTTTCTTAAAACTATTGCGATGGTGCGTGGCGTCATAGCTATAAATATAATAGCTTTGTGTCCTCAAATTCCTACAATAGTGTACAAAGACGTACCTCTCTATATTATTCTCCTGACTAATTAAAACTTTATTAATTAAGAATGACAATCTCTTATTTAATATGCATACATAACAAAAGAAATTAAAACCTGCCTTCATATGTACTATATTAAGTAAGAATATTGTGTAATAAGCAAGGTCTATATTTACACAATCAAAATTGAATGTCATTTGAATATACTTAACATATTAATAAATTTATTTATAATTAAAATCCTAAAAAGAGGCATATATATTAAATTACAATATAAAAGGATACCGAAAAAGTGGAATAGACTATATGTAACGTATAATCACAATATTTCAATCCCCAAAATAATATTTTCAAGGAAGGAAACAAAAAATGTGTGTAAATACTTTAAGAGATTTGATATATTTATTAAACTAAGCTAGTAGAGAGTTGAGCTTGCTGCGAAGTAAAGTTTAATGGTGAAACTAACGATAGAAAGTTGCGATGCGAGTGTAGCAAGCCAGAATTCATTTTTCAATATTTCCAGTGTCCTTCGATGTGACTTATAGTTAGGCGACTGTATAATATTTCTATGCGCTGCTGACTATATTGACTTCTGGTAGACGAAATGTTATTTGTATAATCTGTTGTTGAGAATGCTGATATATTTGTATAATATTTATGTTTTAATGGTTTAGTGGGTTTATAGAGATTGTTGAGCTGAAGCTGAATACGTGTGTTGCATGCTTTAGTAAGTAAAAGATTCTTTCCCTGTTTTCCTTAGGAATACAATTAGAATGAATTTTCTATTGACGCCTCCTATGTATTGTGTGCACTTGCTGAATGATATTTGTATATATTTATATGTACATTATGTGTATGCTTGGTTTGGTTGGATGGTTTAGTTAGTTGATAGGAAATGTGTATCCATTCGTATTTGTATATGCGTGTGTTGTGTTGAATGGATTTAGCTTTAGCTTTAGATTGTCACAGTGATTTGGTTGTAATGTACATTCTTGGAATCCGTATTTCACTGGATGAGTGACTTTGTCTCTTTTTTCAGGCTGCACGGCTGTTGGGGATTGGTCCGGAAAAAATAATTCTGCTGGACTGTCGAACGAAAGTACTGGCCAGATCTCAAGCGACATCCGACCTCATTCAGGTTTGAGAAATTCCCTCTATCTGTATTTGTCTACTCCCTTCGTTCCTCCGAGAGAATGTCTCATTAAATTCTAATACGCACATCGTACAGCAGAGACTAGGATAAAGTCAGTTGAGCAGAGACTACAGATGTACATACACACCTACCTATATTATACTGCCTACGTAGCTTCTTCGCTTAAGTTATAGTTACAGTTATACAATATAACATCAGAATAGAAGGAGAAAGTTCCTTACTCCTTTCTTCCCCACATCTTGGAGTTCTGGTTCTGGAACAAGTCTCCTCACTTGTGTTCTGTTCTGTTCAGTTGAGACTTGACGCTCTAGTCTAAGTCTAGTCTGTCGGAGTATTATGTCATATCTAAAAAGAACCCACGGAATCTGAATACAGAAGTGGAGGAAGAGAGACAGAGACAACTTTCCTTACTGTTTGGCCTTTATCCTCAGTGCACAACGTTTATTCATTCATTTTTAATAATGTTTTATTGATTATTCATGCATGTCATTCCTAACGCTCCTCTATTTCATCTAATAGCTAAGGAAAGTTACCGAGAAGGGAGACCCTCTAACGATAAGCTTCAATTTTCAATCTCTTTCAACTGTTATCTTGTATTAAGTGCCTACCGCCTTATATCCTATCTTTACCTGCCCTATTCGATACTATTTCATACATCAGTACAGTACATACCATAGGAAAAGACTACAGTACACCAGAATACAGACACAGCTACTCATATTGTATTTACATCTGCTCTCTTCTTTTGTATGTATAAATTGAATTTGAATTACATCCTAGAATCGTAGCTTCCAGTATATTACTATATGTGTGTATCTACTATCTACCAAATCCTCAGCATCCAATTCCTTAAGCTTCGTTTGCTCGATCCCTACACATACGGAGAACTCTAACTACTTATGTATTAACATTTCCCAGATTTCTCATACATAATATAATGTATACTATAGGAAAATGAAAGGGACAACGTTTGGTTTTACATCGCAACAGCAGTCGATAAGGAGCAACCAATTTTAATGAAAGGTTTCCTTTAGTATCGTATAGCTTAATAATGGATGTAGGATAGGAGGGAAAACACTATACATAATACTACTTACGTACTTATGTAACTACACATTCTGCGTAGAAGAATTGAAAATGTCAGTGTAATCTCTTAAGCAATTATTATAGTTATGAAGTTTGCAAGTTTATCATTTTGCTAAAATTGAAAACGGAAGGCTACAACTACAACCTACAACTATCTGAATGTACTACGCACAAATGCCCATTAAATGTCATTTATAGTTCCTTCCAAATATAATTCTCACTCACTAATACAAACTCTTCCCTTAGCACTCATGATACTTATTATGATCGGAAGTTAATTAGAGAGATTGAAATGGTAGAGAAATTTAAAACGATCTGAATGGTGAAATCCTACTTGCTTCTGAACTATTGGCGATTAACTAACGAGTAATTTAAGTACTACTATATTATTCTGGTATAAATAGGATTTTTGGAGAATTCACCTTTTCTACTATTGATTGAAGTACTTAGCCAGAAACTAGGAACTCGTCCAGATATAGTAGCGTAGGTTGTAGGTAGCAATTATGCATAAAAGGAATTTAATAGTTTTCCCATTAAAGGGAACAGATAAGTAAGTAAATGAGGACACGAGCTTTGTATGTAAGGTAAGAGTACGTAGTACGTAGGTGGTATGTATGTACTATACATTGGTAGTTATATATTATGCAGCTCTCCAACCTCTACCTGCATATAAGTAGGCCTAAAAGCAAAGCCTAGTAAAAATACATACCTAGCTGGCTGTAACTATGCTAAGTATATGAGTATTTATTAATTGATTGTTTTTGATTGTGCAGTGGCGAGCCGGCGGCGGCCGAAATCATGACCGACTCTTATTGGAATTTCGTGGGACCAGATGGACACTTCTAGTTCCTCCAGTTGTTGGTAGCGGCTCCTCATGTGGAGTTTCGTGTGGACATTTAGGCACTGTGGGAGGACTTCGTGAAGCAGGTCGGGCCATATGGGCTCTCCTCAGAGAAATGGATACTAACTTCCTAGATGATTTCGCTATTCCGAGAAAACTCGTTCAGCCTGAGCCAGCAGGTAGAATTACAAATTCACTAATAACTCTTTTTTCCTTCCTTTTTATGACGCTCGCTCGAGGATGGGATTTTGTTCCCAATCTACTTAGACTACTTTAGTTAATACTAATACCTGCTAATGCTGAAAGACGACTACTGAACATACCTACTTATTCTTACGAGAACATGCCATTACCGTTTCTATATTTAGATTGAATGCTATTGATATTGGTATTGCTACATAACTGAATATGAATTTAAGCTTTTTTTGCACTACTTTTACTTTAGACATTATCTCTATTACTTATTGTCTAGCTAGTTTTGACATGACGGGTAGTCAATACAGCATCTACTTACTGTTCGTACACTTCATACCCAACTTCCGCTAACAATTGTCTACTTATTACTTATAATACCTACTTACATGTATGTACATTGTAAATATAGCTTTCCATTTTTTATCCGGATACTTTCTCCGTTTGAAGATATCATGTTATCAGGTTGAATATTTGTAGCATTAGCTATTATTATAACTACACCTTGAAAATATATGCGATGCATATACTTACATATATATGTATCTGTATAGGTAACTTTACATTCATTCATACTGCGTTAAGTACATAAATATTTTTAGGTCGATACTATATCACATACTATAGGTATACTAAGGTTTTACGTAATGGCAGTAGGAATCTAAAGTATAATGATGGATGGATAGTGAATTGAGTTGAGTCGAGTCCCTGGTTAAGCTTTACCAGACCACCATATTTTATCTTGTATAACTTGTATACTTAATATATAGGTATTTGATTTTACATGTCGTATATACACTTCGTTAGTTTAGTTAGTTGGTTGTTATTCTTGGTTTACTACTTAGGAAGGTACTACGTAACATAATATAACATAACGTAACGTAGTGGAGAATGTCTCATTCACTCACTCACTAACTCTGTCTGGAAAAGCGAAAATCGGGCGCCACTCTATATCTGACGTAGAAAGTAGTGTGATAGTTGACATACAGAATAGACATAATAATATTAGCACATCAGTATCAGTATCCTTCTTATGATATAGATAGGGTCTACTTTGTTTGTAGGTTTCTCTGCATATAGATTTCTCAACACAAAAGTCGAGCATACCTAAAAAGCATTTAGTGAGCATTGGAAACATACTAAGCTAAAGCAAATGGAATTGAAGGAGATTATTTATTTATTTATAGACATCAGAGCACTATCATGTAATCCAAACAATTGTTTCCTTCATTTCCTTCCTAATGAGTACCCTCATCATTCTTCTCATTGTTAATTTAGTCAAAGTTCCTGGAACGATGAATATTTCAGTGATAGTGTCATTCTCCATCCCTTCCTTTTCTCAACTCGAATTGTGGCTACTTAGCTATGCATTTATCAAAACTTGAGCTAGCCTCACTTGGACTCACCTCACTCCTCTTTCCTTTGGCTTACCAGTCTCCCACCTTTATTTCTAATGCAGGCACAAAACTAGGACACTCCTCGGAGAATTTAAGTTTACTAGTATACTGTTCTGCTCGTTTCTTACGTATTTACCTACCCCTGTAGCTACAACTACAATTACATAAAGCATAGGAATACTAATATACTTTTATTATTGAAAATGGAAACAGAAATTAGCTTAAACTTATATTTATTTGTTCAAGAATTATTATTACACTTAGGGTAAGTATTAGACTTATTAGATTATTTCGTTAGCAACTTATTTATTTAAGTAACTTTATTTACGCCATGATGGCATTTACTCCAATGGTCATAATGGAAGTTATACAGGTAATGGACAATACAGATATAGTCCTATTGCAAACAATGTACTGCTGTCACCCAAACGGAGGAAAATGTATTCTTTGAATTGCAACTTGATATTATTCATTGCCATTGAACATAATACTTCTCTACTTCTATTTGTTTCTATCTTACAGATTCCTCGAAAAGACGTTGGAAAATCAAATCTAATGTCAGTCCGGAATTGGAGCACCTGGAAAAAGTTCTACACTTTCCCGAAGAAGTTGCTTTGGTTCTTGCCGAGACGGAGAGTCAGCTTTTTTGTCAGGTAATGATATTTCTGCTTTCGAGGGTACATAATAGCATTTGCTACCAAAGTAGGCCCATGGACAGGGTGAAATGGAATGGAGTGAACGGAATACTGACTTTGATGATTTGATTGTGTTATTTTTATTGTGTATTGTATTGTACCATTGTAGTCTCCCTTGTACATAGTCAAATCCAATAATATACCTACTATCTGTATGTCACTACCTACAAAAATTCATTTTCTTTCCTCGCTTCTCTAAGAATAAAAATCTGTTCTTTAATCCTGAAGTACAAATAGTTGCACAGGTATTCAACGTATATAAATAGAAAGAGATGTTTTTCTTTATAACACACAATGAAGTTTAGCACAGCGATTGCAAAATTCTTATTCAGATAAATTTAATCGAGAATTATTATTGCTTCTCATTACTTTACAGTTACTTAGGTTAAGTGTTTAAATATAGTTGCAATAAATCGTAGGTACAATACAGTAAAGTCCACGTCCACTCCACGCACAATAAAAGTAAGCATATTGTACATATCAAGTACCTGACTTGACATAGCTTGTTAAGCTACGTACTTACGTACTCTTCCAGGTTTTCCCAACTACATAGCTATTGTACAGATAGGTAGGTGGATTAAATTTTTGATAACCTGAGTTGGTTTCCATTTCAATCTCAATTAGTTTGGATGAGGAGACATCGATTCTATACATCGAGATTCACATGCATGCATGTGTTACGTAATATTACGTAACTTTGCCAGGATGCGTGTTGTGTCGTTGTGACGTGACGTGAGCATGAATAGGACTCACTCCCATTTGCAATATCGAATTACTTACTTTACTTACTTAGTTATGTTAGCTATGTGTATGTGAGTATGTCTAATGTAATGTGTAGGTAACAGTAAATAACTAGAAAGCATTGCATATTGCGTAACTTGTGTAATCTAACGTAACAATAAGTAATACATACCAAACCATACATGTAAGGTAGTAAGGTATGCAGCAGAGCAGGCAGGATGGGAGATGTTATGTTATGTTTTGTGTGTTTCTGTCTGTCTGTCTATCCTGTCCCTTTTCTCTACTTTACAAGAGTTGAGTTTGAGTTCCTTTCTCCTTTCATTCAACTTGTGTACATGTGTGAGTGACCGTAAATACAGTACAGAGAGTCGAGTGTGTGTAGAAATAGTGTGATATATATGTAGTGTACTGTACTTTAGTGTATATATATTGTAGTTGAGACCAAACCAAGCCAGACCATGCCAGGACACGATCAAAGGAGGAAATTTTATTGAAGTTCCTCACTCCAAACTTTTCCTTCCTTTCTTTCCGATGCTTTTCCCTCTTTACCTTTCACTCTGGTTCTGGTGTTAGATGTGTTTCGGTTACCTAACTGTGAGGTACTACTACTAACTAACTACACTACCAGTAAGAACCTTCAAATCAAAACATATCGTCTGGAACAAAAATCCTCTTGGATTGCTTTCCTTTTCTGGATAGTCACTTCTGTCTCAAAGGATATCTCCTTCTCTGTCACTTCTCAATTCTTTCTTTTCTCGTCCGTGTCTTCCTAACTATAAGCAAATACAGAATATACAACTCAAAGGGGAAATAGAAAATCAGAGCTAAACAACTCCAAAGAAATTCTTCGTTACACCTCGTACAGATATTTGCCCTTCTGGCTAAATTCTTACCTCTTTTCTTGTCTTGTTATCAGATTAAGTAGTAATATAGTCTCATTGTTGTGGCCTGAATAAGACCAATAATTTTATTTATACTAAGTGGTAAATGGAAGCCATGCATTTTTCAGTAGAAAACGTTTCCCTGCATGTGTGTTGTGGTTTTACTTAAAACGAAGAAAAAACCGTCTTTTAATTCCATGCGGAGGAATTGTGTTTGAATTAGGATAGAAATCGCAATGTGTCAAATAACTATTAAATTTGGACCTATGTAAGTAGTATTTCTATTTTAGTACTTAAGAATAGCAAATGTTTATTAATTTTACATTCGTAATGATTACATAAAATGGTTTCATAAATGTTATAGTACTTAAGTAGCATTTTCAGTGTCAAGTTTTATATTGAGAATTGATTGTGATTTCAGGTAGCCCCATTGGAGTACCTACGCCACGTTACGATGGACTTGTCTCCAAACGAAGGAAAGGCAGCAGACGATCCGTCTCAGAATCAGCTAGGAGTCAATTCCCTTATCGATCGCTTCAATGAAGTAAGTCTGCTTCCTTGTTATCTCATATATCTCATTTACTTTCACTACCACTACTTACTAGTGCAGAGCAAGGAGGCCAGCAAGTGCTACACTTGCGATCTAATGATGAGTCAGAATTTAAGTTAACCCAACCGAATCGAAAACTAATTCCAGCCAACTTCCTCCCTTTTGATCAATCCAATTCCTTCCGATAGTTCCCTAGTAGTTAACCATCAGACCTTTCATAATCTCCTCCGTAGCTACATATTATTAGATATTTAATATTATACTATTACATCATACCATCCAATATATCTTTAGCAAGTGAGAGTGAGACGCTCAGTTTTTATTAATCTCCCTGATACCTTGTACCTAATCGACCAACCATATTCTTATACCCGGATATTCATATAAAGTATATATACAGATACGTGGTTACAAATAAAATCTTCACCCAATACAGTATATGTAGGTCATTTGCAATTTACTAAACGCTATTAAAAGCTCCTCCAAAACCATGGCATATATCATTTTAGATAGATTTTTAATTGGTCACCGGCAATTAATTTCTCACATTCGATTTACGACTAATAAGATAAATTGCATTTAAGATTTCGTTTACGAATTGGGGAAGCTTTTCTTGGCATCAATAAATCACGCTTCGGGTCCCTTACTACAAATCTAGATTGTTTCCTTTTAAATTCACTTATCTAATCAAAATTATGCAAATTCGATTTAGTTGCATATTGCGACAAGTGCTACTTTTGTTACAAAGTTATATTTCTTGAATCTATTTAGGTATATATAGCGATTATATGACATAATGCCCATTTATGTAAAATACCACATCAAAGGACAGGATATATTATTCCTATACGGGCAATCTAGAAATATGTATGTATTATGTAAAAAGGATATATAAGTAAGTACGTGTAATATTGTATTTCATGGTTCAAAGGAAGTCATTAAAAGCTATTTTTGGGCTTTGATTGGATGCTCGTCTGAAGTATTGAAATATTTAAATAATCCCTTTCTGATTGGCATAAGATTTAATGAAAGTATTTATAGCCTAGTATACCTGATATAAGTTGCGCTGGTGCTGATAAAAAATCTAACGGGCATTCATGTAGTAGAGTCTTTCATGGCCCTATGGATTTAGCGCAAAGATTTACAAATAAATGGAAGGAAAATACTTTAAATGTAGCGAGTAGATCAGATAGTTAGTTAAATGAATATAAATACTTAATTACTAAATCTTTAAGTTTTTTTCTCGACATGAATAACAAATTATTAAACTTTTGTAAATATTTCCCCACAACCCAGCTCATTCGTACTTATCTCGTGTAGTACATTTATGAGGAAAAAATCAATAGGAAATAAAGATGTGGTGTTCTGATTAGAAAAATATGTAACTTTTAAGACACTTGTATTCCCTGAAGGTCTTCTTATAATTTTTCGTTACAAATACAGATACCTAAGTAATATAGAGGGAGAACAACTGACAAGTTGGGATTATGTAGGTATAGAGATAATATCTGGAAATGTGGGAGATATTACGAAATACTGATGTATATTTGCTTTTGGTTAAAAGATCAGTGCATGGGTGACACACTTGTTGGTGTCTCCTCCAAGCCACGAGGAAAGAAAAGCAATGTTGTCCTGCCTGCTACGAGTGGCCCGAACAGCGTGGAATCTTGGTGCATTTGGCACAGCCGTGGAAATCATCGCCGGATTAAAGTAATTTTCTTTTTCTACTTCTCTATAGATTTATTCTACTTCCCTTGTGTTGCGTTCTCCGTATTGTCAGCTTTCTTTCTATTTTCTTTTTCCGTGACTCTTGGGGGAAACCGTGGAGTTGGGAAAGAAAGGGCTCCCTTCCAACAAGGCATGCAGTCAGCATTCAATTTAATATAAAAGAGTTTTGTTCGCATTCATTTCATATGTCTTGTGGAGCACCCATTCAACATGCAAAGAATTTTAGAATCTCTATTTCATTGTACATCATTGTCATCCTTGACACTATTTACTATACAGTTATTGTATAATGTTTCTAGTTAATATGACACTCATGCATATACAAATAAGCAGCATCATTTTATACGTCCATATAGGGCTAGTAGGGTGCACAATGTGCTCTCTACATCTATCTTGTTGTATCATTACATAATTTCCTTAAAAGCAATATATAATTGTAATAGTTACAAATATTTTCTAAGAATTTCCATCTATTGTTCCTAAACAAAGTTCCAAACTTCTAACAATTTTTAGATAGGTACCTACTCACATAGTGTGGCTGAGCAAAAGTACCAGTCACTCGCCGTAAGTTTTGTTTCAGAATTATGTAATCGTACTTCTGGCGGTGGAAACTTTTGACGTTCCATCCTCAGTCACCCTGATAGACAGAAAGACAGGCAGGCGGGGGAAACTTATTGAATTAAATGACAGAAATGTACACGAACTGAACCAAAAAATTGTTATACAAACTGTAAATAATACCTCGTTATTAAACTCCTAGTTCAAGTTTCGCTAGTTCGAAACAAGTTGGTTGCAATTAGCTAAATAAACAAATAACTAAATATTAAGGTGTAGTGTGTCCTCGGAAAGATTATCTAAATCTAGCTGTAATAATCTGAAAAGTATGGTACCTAAATACATAACAAAGCATGCTTCCTAGTTGTTACGGTAGTTTCTATATGTACATCCCTATCCTATTATTAAGTAACTTTTGATACAAACTAATTACAGAGAGCTCTTGTTTTATCATGCTTAGTTATTTCAATACAGTGTTCCAAAGGGTTTTCCTATCTATCGTAGAATTACATTTTGTGGCATTAGACTAGATTGAAAAAGCTATCACAAGTGTAAAGCTGCACTTACATTGCTTACGCTTACACAAACATAAAATCTGTACAAACAAACGGGAAAAAGATGATAACATAGTATGACAAGAGTACTCTAAAGATATGTAATAAAAGAACGCTTATTAAATAGTATGTATTTGGAGACCAAAATACCCTGAAAAGTAAAAGTAAGCAAAATTGTAAGTATATAATGCTCAATGTTTAAAATATTGAATTTTTTTTCGTATATTTCACTTTATTAAAAGGAGGTTTTATTTAATTTTTCTAAGCAATAGTATTAAATCCAATAATGTGTGTATTATTTAGTTACAAATATTGTTTGGAGCACCACAAGTTTAACTTTAGTTTAATGTTACATATTTTACTTTTATATAATTTACTATAATTATATTGATAATTGTTATTAGCTAACTATTTGAATCATAAGCAAAATACTGACGCCGTATGCATGACATGAATCTTCTAGTGTACAACTTTGCAATTTCAAATATTCATGCATCTCTGACACTGTTGTGTAAATATAAATATACGGTGTGCAGATGGCTTTAATAATTGATGTGTGCACGAAGAGAGGAAGCACGTTTGCATGAATGAAACTTATATTTGAATTGAAGTGAAATTAGAGTGAATGGTGAAGTGTGTACATTGTGTAAGTAGTCTTTAGAAATGTTTTGTTTTATTTGAAGGTTTGTTTGCTTTTATTTACGGTAGTAGCTATTCATACTTTAAACTATACATTAGATAGATTCCGCTTACTGCTTTCTGATAAGTGTCGAATAAGCAAGGCAGGATGTATGCATTGCAGGGTAACTCTAATCTATGTTTAATACACTCCCTTCATCTTGCCAAAAGACAATGATGTGAATTCGCATCGCTTACCTGCTCGTTCACTAAAATTATTTGTATTGTTTACTGGATGTGTTGTGTAGTCAGATCTGAGCAAGTCACACCAAGCAAAGCATCATTATTAATTCTCTCTTCCATCATCCATGCTTATTTTGCCATTGAAAAATAGAAAAGTGGCTCCCAAAGTTATATTTACATTGTGAAGATATATCAGTGTAGATTCATATTTATTTAAGTAAAATATATACTTAAGTGCCGATTTTATTTAATTATATTTAATAATATCTAAACAAATACATATCATAGTAAACCAAAATTTTAGTTACAAAAGAATGTTTTTGTAAAGTACCTACTAAGTTCGTTTGTACGTATAAATTACATAAGTAAGTACATATCTTGTTATACTACACATAAATTGTCGAATATAGTTTTAATTTCAAGTGAGTTTTACTGGAACCATAATATTTATGTTTCATTATAGTCCTGAAGTGATAATTTATTTGTAATAATAATTTTAAGCTCCTTATAACTTTTACATACGTATTACTTAGTTTAACGGTACCTGTTAGTTTTATTCGTTGTTAATATACCATAAGAGAAAGCATCTGCCGATGGAGAAAGTTGGTATGAGTCAGAAAAACAAATAAATATACAGAGGAGTAGAGGCAGGGGTTTCTTTCGGCCTCCAGCCGTTAAAGCCAAGTTGTAGGCCGACGGAAACTACTTGCCTCTATGGCCCCTGAACCCCAGCAGTTCCTGACTTCACTCCAAGACTCATACCAATAAGCGCCACAGCGTCCACTATCTTTCAAGAAATACAAAATAAAAGGCTTCTAACGTTTCTTTTGAAATGTTTTGTCAATTATTCCTTAAGTAGAAAAAACGTATTGATGTTATTCTGGTATTTATAGGACGTAAATCGTTTCCAAATTTTATTAATAATGAGTATTCAGAAATGTGTATCAAACTTATGTTATTTAAATATTATGCCCCAAAATGTGTAACTCCATTTTCCTTTTATTTTTTCTTTTCTTTCATAATTCGTGTATGCGATGCTGCACTGTTATACCACCTAAAAACCTAATTTAATGCGTTACTAGCAATCATATTTCTTAACTTACAGAAGTAAATAGTTTTGCCATAGTCACAAGCACGAACAATATAAGTTGAATCATTATACATATTCTACAGTATTTATGTATAGTAAATAGATGGTTTATTATTAGGGTTATGAAGGAGCTGCTGCTATCGTGACGCACGAGGTACACTACAGCTAGACAAGATTTCCAACTTACCGATCAAGTATTCTTCGAAAGTGTTTCATCATCATTATGTTCTTCTTCCAAAACTCTCTAATAATATAAGAAGTGTTTTTATTTACCAAGTCGGCTATAGAATTTACTCAGAAATTTTTGAAAGAATTGGAGTAGTAGCTTAAGTAGGTAGAAACATGAGCTGTGTCTGAGAGGATCGAAATCCTATGTAAGTGGAAAATCATTAGTTGTTACATAACAGATGAGCAAGCAGGCAATTGGGATTTTTTAACATCGGCTTAATTCAAATAAATAATATTGAATCCTTAAAGTTAGACAATACTGCCATGTAGCATTTGTATTACGTAAGCTTGCACAGATTTTCCATAGCAATGTTCCTTCCGGGATGTGACGAAAACGACAGTTACATAATAATATCATAGTTTGTAAAGAATTCAACGGATCTTGAAATTATCTATGCATAACAACTTTGAATATCATGTATCATTTCTTTTATGTAAATTGTGCTTGTTATTTTATATTACTAACTAATTTTAGAAGCCTGTACCTCTTTACATAAGAAGGATAAGGATGGCATGGCATTACCCGAATTTGCAGTCACTCACTTCTTTAGATAATCATTATGCAATGGTAGCGTACCACGCGTAATAATTGTATATGTGTCTAAATGTGTAATATAACCTATGCATTGTATTTCTGATTTTTACATTATTATGTTTATGAAAACACTATAACAATCTTCGTTTTGTCAATGTAGATATAAGTATTCTAATTCGCAAGTACATCAGTGAAATATACATTACCCTCTGAATACTAATACTAAGTAATTATAGCAGTTTTAGCCCGAGTAATTAATTTCTTACACATGCTGTATAAGTGATTGCAACGAAATTAAATGTACTCATTCAAATACCTTGGTTTATAATCTATGTACTGTACGTAAGTTATTGTATGGTATAGTATTTATAGCAAATATTTATATTTTGAGAACTAATGGTCAATTTTCATGAAAGTCAGACCGAGTGTCTAATTTGTCTGTTTGAGTTACTTACCACACTGTACCACAATATTATGTTGACAACTTATATGCTAGCGTGTAGTGTTGATGGAAATTGTTTTCTGTCTGTGCACGCAAATTCTGTGTATATCGAATTGTAAAGATTTAATCAAGATAATGTCATAATGTATACCTACGTTATGCATTAGTCATTGTACTGTATTACTGATGTATTTATCAGATGTGTATATATTAAGTAAGTATGTGACAAGGGATGGTATAGATAATAATGTTTATGCTTAAGTTACCGACATTATAGGGTAAAATATTTGTAATAGTATATTATATGAGATAGTAAATCATGCCACGTCTTCCTATACAGAAGGAGACTAGGAATTATACATACTACAATAAAAAGTGTCTATACACCGACAACATTGAATGCTGTGATGTAGCTGTAGCAGCAGCACATAAGAGATTAGCTAATGTTTTGTCCGGAGACACCCCGGCAGATATCAACGCCAACGTGAAGTAAAGGTAGGATGCGATGTTGTGTCGTGTGGCTTGTCTTAGATAATAATATGACTAGACTACGATACAAATGATACATATTATTATGATCGATATCTTGCTGTCAACTACATACATGCAGTAACAATAGAAATAAGAACCTAATGTGGCCTGTTAGTCAGTTTATAAATATCAACTCTATTCATTTCACAATATCATCATTATTGCTTTGTTTCGATATACTTATTACGTTGGTATGTAGAAAGCGAAGCAAAATATTGTGCGATTTCTAAAGAAAATATTTTTAGACACATTAGTACATTCATTATGATACAATATTATACAATACAACACAACACACAATTAATGAGGTCAGCACTTTTGATTACAGGGCTCCATACTCAACTTTTCCCGTTCAATTTATTATTCTGCTACCTTCTGAATACAGAGATAGTAACGAGAAATCAATTTTATTCCAATACAATCATTAACTTACGAAATATTTGAATTCGAATGTGCGATACAAATACTAATTTAGGTTAAAATACTGTAAAGGCCCCTTTTTGAGGGTCCCAGAGTGACCTAAGCAAAGTTCTGATGTTAATAATCTTGATATTTTGTCTACAATACAATTCACATTGATTTATCAGAAAATGGGACACCCTGTGTATTTAATTGGTAAGCATGCTGGCTAAACATTACATGCTCGTCTTAATGGAGATTCGCTTTTACCAAGACGCGTCCATTGTTCATACTCCTACATGATTTTATATTTAATATATAAGCTAACAACAATATGTGGGAGGGTTAGCAGAATCAAGTGCGTAATAAATCCATAATAATCATGCCACCAAAATAAACCAAAATTCTAAACCTGTCTGCGTCATCCGAATAATTCACAAACATAATATTATGTTTATTATAACATATATGCACTGAGAGATTTTCTAGGTGGGAATAGACTACCCGGTAATATGCTTATTGACTAGCAAACACAATGGATGTGGATCATGTGTGGATCATAAAACAGAATGATAAAAACTGACATACTAAAATCTAAATTCCAAAATATGCCTCAATACCAAGAAAGAATGTCACTTAAATATTACAAATATCTATAAAATATGTAATATTATTTACCATAAAGTTAATAGTCAATCAAATGAAAGAAAAATAGAGCGTTTAACAGGATATTAAAGGCTTACAGCTTTGGAGGGTAATCAAATACTAATTTGCCTAATCGCTTTTAAACAGATCAGCGAAACTGAAACCCTTTTGGCTGTCGCTGCACGAGAAAGAAGATGTTGTCCCTACTCTGGAAATCCTGACGAGCGCACTTTTAGGAGAAAAAACTGAAAAGGTTGAAGGTATGGAAAAGAGTAGTCCGGATGGTCAAACTCAATGGAGTGCCCCCGAATATGAATCTGCACTTCAACGCTCACTGAAAATCGCTACTTGTCCAGTCGTCCCGTTTTTTGGAGCTTATCTTAAGGAACTGCGTATCATTCTAAGTAATCCTTCTTTAGTTGTGGTTACAGCGGGATCTGAATCTCAGCAAATGCAAGTAAGTCCTCTTGGTCTCACCTAGCGCCGTTTATATTTTCCTACATCAGTTCACAAAATGCTTTAATATTTAACATGCAGATTGTATACATGAAAGTCTTTTCCATGAAGATATGTGTATTACATTTAAGATATACGGACACCGCAGGCTTTGTCCGTAAACCAAAGTTAGAAAAATTATATAATGATTGGGAGCATTATTATTATACCTTATAAATGCTGTAAGATACAGTTTTGTTCTTTTTTAAGTTTTTCTAAAAGGTTGCATGCACATGAATTTTCTAAACAAAATAATTTGCCGTCAAATACCAATTTTGCATGGAAAATGTTCCATGCTTATTTCCATTTTGAATAATCTAGAAATACTTGGGTGGTTTGCAATTAGTAATTGGATATTACAAAAGATTAGCAAAAAAGTGTTAGCGACTTGCACATCCGTAGTCAATTAACGGTATTCTTAAAAGTAAATATTACTTTGGTAACTAGGCACTTTCTGATCCTGATGGAGAAGACGAATATTTCACAAAAATTGGCCCTGGGGGAATACTCAATATGAACAAGTTACGAAAAGTACAAGCTATTCTAGAAAAAATATCCGTAGTTCACCAGCATCACACAAAAAGGCAGCAGCGAGCTGCTTTCTTACATGCAGATAGACTAAGGTAAGTTTATTAATTTTTAATAACTGCATATACACAGATACGTAGCTTTAAATTAATGAAAGGAAAATAGGATAAACTTCTGAGTAGTTTTTCTAATTTGTAATTAAGTAAGACGAAGTTGATATTTCAACTCCGCTTTATTATCATAACAATTCGCTACCTACTTACATTTTTCTATACTAAAAGAAATATATGTGGTACAGAGCTCATGATTAACCAACTTAATTAACTAACTCAATGTATTTATACATTTCTATTAAGTATGCAAAGTATCTATTTAAAACGTTATTGAAAATATCATTTATTTTGACAAAAGTTTGATTTGGAAGTAGATAAATGTAATGAAGACTTAACTGGTTGTTTCAGTATACACACGTCAAGTATCGAGAGGGCAGGTTTCCCTGAGGAGGACGACGCTCAAGACAGCGGGGATGACTTATTTAGCGGGAGTGTGGATTTAACGGACGAGGTGAATAATACATCAAGCGTTTACAATCCAGTTCAGTCTTTCAGTCACGACCATGCTGTTTCGTTTATTCCGCTGGACATTTCTCGGAATTCAATTGATCTGCATAACCTTCAAGTGCTACAACACGGCTGCACTGCTCTCCACATTGACAGTGATGGACGATCCGCCTTCGTCTGGGTGAAGTTGGAACGTTCTTGTGGGACAATAACTTGGAGCAAACCTGTTTGGAGCTCTTTGCGTTTCTCCCACACTCAGCCCGACTTTCTCCTGAGTGTGGATCCAGAGCTTATCCCCGTGCTACCCGGTCTCGTCCTTAAGTACGGTGCAGGCTGTGGCAGCGGCAGCGGTGGGGGCTCAAGCTCTGGTGGAACCACGCTTTTTGGGGGCATCCCGGACGTCGCCGGAATTGGCATCGAAGAAGGTTTCATCGACTTGAGCGGAGTCAAGGAAGTTGAAAGCGGCAGCAAAGATGTTGATATTTCTCCAGCCATGAAACGGTTTGTTCCCTCTTCAGCTAAATAACTACCTTTATTAATTCTATAATTTTTTCAGATCTTTACTTATTTAAGGCTCGTCATTTACTTTTCCTTGAGAATGTATAAATTAAAAATTAAAAATGTAAACGACTGTATGAGAATTGAAACATAATGACTGATTTTGCAAATAGGTATGGAATTGAGTCGTGGTCTTCTACAGAAACTTGCATCTCATTAGTTTACGGAATTGTATTGAGTGATAACAGAAGTACAGTCTTTGTCTTTCCTCCTCGGTTGGCTTCTATTTGGCTAACTGGTAAGTTACACTCTCATGCATTCGTGAATTGATGCTTCTACATCCATTTTATAGTTATTAAGTATCTTCATACCCTCGGTTCATCTTAATAAAAGCGTTCAGGCATATAAAATATTTATTATAATCTTGCATCATGTCTACATGACATTAGTAAGTAGTTATAATATGTGATGATGCTAACTAAAATTGACTTTCTTTGTGTTTATGTGTACAGGCCTAAGAGCAGTAGTAAAGTCTCTTCGTAGAGTTATAGGAAAACCGGATCGTCGTCTATTTTGGCTCAAAGAGCAGTATTTGCAGTTGTACTTTGAAGAGGGCCGATGTGTAGCTCCTACCATGGCTGACGCAATCAGAGTTAGTTTAAAGCCCACAACTAATAAAAAAGTACTTAGCACATTTCGATTGTAATATTGTCCTTGGTGCATTTAAACTGGTTTTGTCTTTCTGAAATTGTTTAGGTATTCGGGGGTCGACGCTGGTCGTCGGCTGCACCTCAAGGAACTATGCCCGATACGCCTCCTTTCAGAAGAACAGCCTCCGCTAAAATTAAAAAGAAACGTTCATTAGCTAATATTCACATGTTCAAAGTAATAAAATTTTTCTCGTTTTAAAAGTTATACAGAAATGCTTTGATATTCCGCTTTGTCACCTATTGTCTGCTTTTTATATGTGCATGTTATTGCTTTCATCGTACAAGGGAAATACAATATTTTGCTTTAGGTACTAATTGATTAAGCAGAATATTATGTAGGTACTATAGTCTATGATTGTATCAAAGAGTGAAAAACTCAATGAAAAATTAGTGTATTCTTTAAAGGAAAAATAATAATACGTATATCAATTTGCACGATGACCTACAATACCCTATTCCATTTTTATAATTATTAATATTTGAATGGCACAATCTCAGAAAAATATTTTGAGATACCCAGATTGCCCAGGTACCTATCTACTTTACATTGGCATGACAGTTAATTAGCTCAAAACTACAGATACAAAGATAACTGTAGGGAGTTTAAAAAAAATAGTTCGCTAATTCATCATCATTTAAATAATATAGTTCAAGATTCTCTAATTACATGATATTAAATATCTGTTTCCCAATTTTTCCATGTAATTTATACACCCTACCGTAGCGCACTGCTATTTATTTAGATGTCAATCTCTCAATCACCTCAGTGCAAATTCTCTATTGTTATTGGTTCCTTCTGCAGTGGTATATATGAACTATGATACCCAAAAAGTCAATGTTAACTGGATGCGTACCTATTTGGTAGTTTACTTCTGTCAGATTTATCATGAATAATATACTACATTTGGTAACAAAACTCAAAAGGCATTTCCATAAATAAAATTGGCTTTTGATAAGCGAACATAGAATTCGTATGCGTACTAGTACGCCAATATTGTCAAGACTTGAATTATAGCATAGTAATTTCCTTTGTCTGTGACATCACATCACTATATATTTATGTCATGCAAACTACATGGAGATATTATATTGCTTTAGAAAAGCCAATCAATTCTTTAGTTATATACGTATAGACTCAATACAATAGCACGCAGTGCACACCCAAAGAACCGGTATATCTGAAACCACATTAGCGTACAAAGGATTATGATATTTCATGGAGTAAATAAGTAGAAAGTGGTTGCACAAACTAAATCAAAATTGTTCCTATCAATATCAATAGTGTCTCCACTCTCAGTCGTATCACAATTCCAGTCAATCTAGGTTGCATTTGATTTACAAAAGACTTATTCGTATCCCAAGAGGATTGTTCAACCATATTCTTTGTCCTTTGTTGGAAATCAGTGTTGCTCAGTGCATTATTGATTATTGAATTAAGTTTTGACAAATAAAACCATTACATTACAGTAATTGGGCGTATGTTGACGTGGCAGAGTGCAGAAAAAACGATTCCACAAGTTACAGTAGAATGCAAAATCCATAGCTAGAATTCAAAAGCATCAAAAGATTTAAATAGCCATACTTGAAAATACAGACAAGATTAATATGCTAGAAAACCGAAAATAAGGCTCTTAGCCATAAAAGCTTACCATTTCTGTATTTGGATGCAATTGAACGTTAAAAATGATTGGCTTACGAGATATAAAGCTCTTGTTTTGTGCGAGTATACTAAGTATTACACATTATCACTTGTAAATAGTTTAATTTGATAATCAGGGAAAGGTATGATTAAAAATGGGTAGCTTACATTTAAAAAGCATGGCCACATAATTATTTCTACTTGAATAAGCGACTCGGTGTGATTTGACATTCATTTGTTGTCGTGAACTAGCTTTTCCATTATGCAGCTTTAATTTGCTTATGTAGATATGAATTATATTTGAGGATTGTACAATGAGGCATGATATGGTGTCCACAGGAGCCCTTCACTCGAGGAGCGGATCATCCCGGAGAATTATATCGACCTCCCAGCCCGGCAACTCGACCAAGGACAGAAATGACAGACATTTCCCTTCCTCCCACCCCACCGCATCTTCAACAACAATCTCTTTCCAGAATCAAAAGCACTGCGTCAATGTTGCCTGGACCGAGTCTTGAAAACTGTCCGTCACCACAAGCCAGAGTCTCAGCGCTGACTCACGAAACCCGATTGTCTTTCCCTAACTTCGTTTCTCTCTTTCAGGCTTTCAGGTACATAAAACTTAATTCATTCAATGTGTTCCCTGATACATTCTCAAATCTCAACTCAATTCGAGTAAACTAGCTCACTCAGCTCTGCATTGCAAATATTGTCATACATAATAATGACGAGTTGACAATGTGATTCCTATGTAAATTTATGCTAATTATAGCACACATTCTAATGTCTATTCATTAAATTAAATTGATTTGTATGGAATCTAGTCTAAGGTCCCGAAAGGATTTGCGAGACTTGTTTGACTCTATAGCTATCACACAAAAGACTGACTGTGCATCGGACTCGCCACAAGGCGACTCCCCAGAAAGAAGCCATTCTTCTTCAACATCAGGTACCCACACTATTTTATAGGATGTCAATTCTATAAAAATGTCACGTAAAAAATCGTGGAATTGTAAAAATAATTGAGTTCATGCCAATTTCTTTCCATCCTTTCATGCACATAATACTATTCTGGCTTTTCTCACACTTGCAAATTGGTTATTAATAGTTCATTTCCACCAAGGTGCCACTCCTAGGCAGGGGGCGAAGACGAGTGGAGGAAAACCGGAGAGTAAATTTATTTATGATGCGATAGCTTCTGCTAGTATTGTACAAAATGGGGCGGGAGTAGAAACCTCTAGAAGCCGAGTTTTAACATTTTCTGCATTTGTCACTTTTCTAAAAACACAACAAGGAGAACGAAAACCGGAAACGGAGACAAAGGCCATTATTGAGGTAATCTAAATACTTTGATGCAGCCTACCCGTTTATTTTATTATTTGTTGGGCGACTTGATAATTAAATATGGAATTTATTCTACTTTATTAGCGGTTTGAGCCGGACGAAACACTGAAACAACAGTTTTGCATGTCCTTCGAAGGATTTGCGAGATATATGATGTCAGGTCACAATCTTGCTTTTGTTAGCGAGCGAATAGTGCCTCAGGAAGCAGAGCTGGATCATCCATTGGCTCACTATTATATCGCTGCTTCACATAATACTTACCTGACGGGGCATCAGCTTAAGGGGGAATCTTCCGTTGAACTTTACAGCCAAGTAATTATATTAGTGCTACATATATGGAACAAAATCATTTCAAATTCTGATTATATTAAAATAATATTTAATAATATTAACGGTGAATAAATTGAGTTTGGTTATGAAATTTTAGGTTTTGTTGACGGGATGCCGATGTGTGGAGTTGGACTGTTGGGATGGAGATGACGGGGACCCTGTGATATACCACGGACACACATTCACCACAAAGATTCCGTTTCGTCAAGTAGTGGACGCGATAAACAAGAGTGCCTTTTTGGCATCCTCTTACCCGGTTATTCTTTCCATTGAAAATCACTGTTCCCTTCAACAGCAGGCAAGAATGGCATGGACATTCCAGACGGTTTTTGGAGAGAAGTTGATCAGCCGATTTTTGTTTGATGTGGACTTCACAGACGACCCTTGTCTCCCTTCTCCTGCTCAACTAAAAAATCGCATTTTGATAAAGAATAAGAAAATCCACGCAGAGATTATTCCAAATCCTCCAATGCACCCGTATTCAGCCTCAACCCAAAGTTCTTCAAATCCTCCAGCACGAAATCGATCAGGAAGTCGTCCCCAGTCAGCCCGGACGAATAGCATTGTCAGTAACGTCAGCGGCGGCTCCATTAATGACGAGTACTCCGATTCTGATTCTGACTACGAAGATGAAATTCCCGACGGTATTAGTTTATTTGTTTAGCCATTCCGTGCATGCATACACTTATATTATACAAATACGTGGAGAGCTAGGTACACAAATTCATATTATCATAAGTACTACATACGAACCAAGATACTAACGAACGATACAGATTACATATTACAAGAGCTCCAGATATGCACCTTATTTTATATTTTCTCTTGTAATTCAATGTTTACTGTATGTGGTATGATTTTCCATAGATTATAGTACTCATGTATATACTTAGGCATTAATATTTCGTGAACAAATATTAGTCTTCAACTTTGAGTCGGTCTTTCTCAGTGTAATTAGTCTTGCTCGTAAATATATATTTTAATGGCAAAATAAAGAGAAACTATTTATTTAATTATTTATATGTATTTAGCTGCTATAAAAACGTGTAAATGATGAAGAGTATTTTTTTGTTTACAACAGAGAGGCTGGTTGTGTCCCGACAAGCTTCTGAGGCAGCTCTGCCCATTACTCCTCGTACAGATTCATTAACAAGCCAAGAATCCTCATTGAAAAGTGCCAAACGTGGAATGGTTCCCGGGGTTCCCACTGCTCCTATAATTTCCAGTCAATACCAAACTGAGCAAGGGGAGTGGATCGTGGAACTGGAAGAAGTGCCAAATAATCAAAAGAAAAAGCAGAGTAGCCAAATTGCCCGGGAGCTTTCTGATTTGGTCATTTACATTCAAGCGATTAAATTTCGTGGTCTTAGCACACTGAGTCCTAGCAGTTCCGTTCGTAACAAAATGATGCAAAAGAAGAGCATCCTTCCGACTCCTGGAAATCCACCGGCGAGCCTTCCCGTCACGCCCACCTCCTCCAACATCTCCAGCAACCCTGACCACCATCCTCGGCGGGTCATTAGCAACCATCCAGTTTATCAATGTTGTTCCCTCAATGAGAATGCGTCGAAAAAACTGTGTCGAAAACAACCGCTACAAGTTCTGGCTCATACGGAGACCCAACTAATACGAGCCTATCCTGCTGGGATGAGAATAGATTCTTCCAATTTCAATCCTTTGATATTCTGGGCATTTGGAATTCAAATGGTTGCTCTCAATTACCAAACAGAGGACGCAGCTTTGCATCTCAATTCTGCCATGTTTGAGCAAAATGGAAGATGTGGCTACGTCCTCAAACCGGCCGTGACCTGGGACCGCAATCATGTCATGTACCGTCGATTCAATCCTTTGGATAAAGAATTCGATGGACTCCACACTGTACATTTGCATTTGACTATCATTTCTGGGCAATTTCTCTCACCTTCTAATTACCAGGCGAGTCCACAAGTGGAAGTGGAAGTCACAGGCATTCCAATTGACTGTGCCAAACAAAAAACAAGAATTGTCTCGAGGAATGCACTGAATCCCATTTGGAGTGAGACGTTGACATTCACCATACAATTTAGGGACTTGGCTTTCATCCGCTTCACTGTCTTGGATGGAGGCAGTGGTGGGAGTGGCAGCGGACATTCCTTAGCCCAGCGGGTCATTCCACTCAAAGGCTTACGTCAAGGATACCGACATTTACGACTTAGAAATATTTATAACCATCCTCTCCCTGTCACCACATTGTTTATTCATTCGAGACTCGAGGAAGAAGGTGAGGAGGTTAGCCTTCAAAGTGGACACAAGAGTCTTTCAAAGGACGATTCCTTCCGCGAGTCCACACCAATTAACGAAGGTAAAGATATTTTCAGAGCATTACACTTTAAATGTTAGTAAAATAATTTTTTTCTACTTACTGTAATAAAAAATTCTATTCGAATACACGTGTCTATCAAACTTATATTGTACATATCCTCTCCTTTAATCTCTTCATACATTTCCTTGTTATTTTAAGGTTCTCCATTGACGGGGTCAGCTCAAGCCAAAGCGTCACTGAACCTGAAACGTCGTATGTTTTTCCTAGTCGTCCATGGTGTTGTTGCCGAAGAGCCGTATACTATTCTGAAGGTGACGCAGGACACAACAGCCTCAGAAGTGATTAACAATGCTTTACAGAAAAGTGGCCGAACTGCTGAGTCATCCCGTGAGTATGTGTTGATTGAAGAAGTAGCCCGAGGATGGGATGCCAAAGAAAAGGATTTGCCTCCTACTCAGCGAGTGCTGGACCCGCAAGAGAAACCTCTGCAAGCCCAATCTCAATGGAAAGGTGATGGAAAATTTATTTTCAAAAGAACCGGTAACGACCCGAGTAGCCGAGCATGGCTCTCATCTATTTCCGCTCGAGGAGGCCGATATACGGGAGATGGAAGTCGCGGTGACAAAAATAGCAGAGATTCCGACGAGTTGAGACAGTGGGGAGAAGATGACAATTTCTTAGTCTGTGTCCACAATGTGTCCCCTGAAATACCCTATGCAATACTTAAGGTTTGGAACTCTAACTAAATATATTACAAATACGTCCACTAATTTCAATAGCAATGTTATATAATAAATGGAATAATATTATTGTTTTAGGTCCCAGTCAAAAGTACAGCTCAAGATATAATCGCCCAAGCGTTTGTTAAAGCTCGTCGTCTGGAGGATCCCTCAAAATTTGTTTTAATTGAAGAGTTGGAACCTCTAGTTGCCTCTGCATCAGGACCAAGTACTTCGGAGGCTGCAGGATCATTTAGAAAGAAAGCATCCCAACGATCTACCAACCGTATTCTAGATGACGATGAAAATGTGTATGAAGTGCAACTTAAATGGAATACTGTCGGAAGGTAGAGAATCCAATTTGCTAATCTAATATGTGTACATTTCATTCGTAACTCTATTATTGTCAGTTATAATTGTTTTGCTTAATGGAATTATGAATTTAATTTTCAGATTTGTTTTACGGGATCGTAAACAAGCCAATTCGTTATGCGGAGTCACCAGTAGCTGCCATTCCTCTCACTCGAGCTCAGATAAATCTAAGCAACCCAAAGGAATTCGAGCTTCGACATTAGCCAGACTAACGAAATTAAGAATCAATCGGAATGGGAAATCGCGAGCGGAGAAAGCTCGACAGTACATGGCCGAGAGACAAGCAATGAGTCTTCACGAAACATCAGCTCAGAGCACTCGACCGAGAAAACCGCGTCCTCGTCGGGCTGCCCATTCTGAAGGAGAAACATTGTCTGACGACGAGCCTGCAGAGGCCGACTTCAAATCCACAGTTGCCCGTCTTAAAAAGGTTTCTCTTCGAAAATTTCGGGCTTGGAAATCCTGAAGGGTAATTTACTCAAAAATATTCGCACAATTTCCAGCAGCTCTGTTGACTTCCTTATGAATAATGAATAGCTATTAATAAATATATCTAATCAAGTGGTGGATTATATTGCTATGCGAGTAGTTTCTTATCGATGCTTCATACTGTCTTACCTGTAAGGACATATCTGATTTTAAAGACAAATAATCATTCAATTGTTAATGGATATCTCTATCGTTAGTGACAAATGTACGTCGAGGATTTATATGGATGCAGTGAAAAATATTTAAGATTCTCTGGCAATAACTTGATAGCATCCCATTTCCTACAAAAGGATACATACTTCAATAGAAACTAACTGTTACTAACAATAAGTATATACTTATATACATGAAACTCTAATAAATAAATCCTAATACTAATTACTATTATCTACATAATATATCAATGTATTGTATTGTATAAGTATCTAAGATACTCCTGGAGCAATTTCTGCAGAAAATAAAGATGCAGAAATCTATTTATGGCAAAGTATTGATCGTTTTATCGATTTATCAACAAATTATACTGTAAGTTAATTATTTCACAAATACATTGATTATGTATTGTGCTAATACTATGAAATATTAATCACTACCGCATTGTTGTTACTCTATACTAAATATAAACTAAATAATAATAATAAAACCTATTACAATGTAACCCTTAGATGAACCTTAGTCTTATGTCATTCTAATGATAATACATAGGGATGTATACAAGAATCAGCAATAATATACATTGATTCTTTAGTCTCAAGACTGTGATATTATTCAACACAAAAGCAAAGTGAATTTCGTTTATTACTTAATGTAATCACTTATCTTATCTTACCTATTTAATTTACACATTCATATCTCAAACAAAATGATTAACTGCAATAATTTTCTTCAACTAATGCAAATTTAACGAATCACTAAGATTTCTGTACATTAATGCAATATTAACAATTATTAATTTCAAAGCAGCTATATAATATATTGTTCATCCAAGTTTTAAATTTTTCCCTTATTCACACAAGCAGCCACTTACATTATTTATGTGCTACTTTGCAGTAGGTACCTGTAGTAATTAATTATTTCCGTTGGTAAATTCTAATTTATTTTTAAAGGGATTAAACAATTGGGCCCGTCAGATTGCAGTACACTTGCTCTTTTACCTTCTCACATCATTGTTTAAGTTAAATTAAATTATGAATGAATAAATAATTTAAATATTAAATAGACAAACAGCGCACATGAAACTGTCACGGACAGTATTGTTTCAAAGCACAGTGTGTACATTTCAATCGACTGTGAGTCCATTTCGAAAGTTTCGAAATATTAGTACGTCGTAATAATAAAAGTGCAGAGACAAAATTAAATGGTATTCACCTATGCAGTATTTTAGTTTTTTGAAATTTAACAAATGAACCCAAAAACGCATCAACAGAATGAACCAATTAATGTACTGACGACTATTATAGCTACATAGTAGAGTTATCTAATTAAATAAATTGTTATTGTATCGTACTTATGTACTTACATTTAGGTTATCATAAGGAATATTATTACTTTAAGGTTACTAAGTGTCAAGATACAGGTTTTCATACTTGAGGCTGGTCCGAGACCACATAAAATACATTCTTATACTTATTGTACTCTTCATGCATTGTAGGTACAATGTGTAAATTGTATTATCGCTACTTATTAAATGTGTACGTACTTACATAATAATGTGTACTCAATCATGTATCACAAACAAAACTACTTATCGTTGTACATGTATACAGTACACACAATTATTGTATTATTGTAAAATAGATTTAACTATATTATATGTAGCAATGTAAACTTATGGTATGTTATATTTAATATTTACATAATCTATCAGAAAACGGTGTGATTTATATTAATTGTTGTATATTGTCATTGTGGATTTAGCTATTTTAATTCTCTGTTATATCATCTCTAGTCTTAAAATTGTATACAATGTTTAAGTTTTGAAGGAAAAAACAAATCCAAATCAAATCTTTCGCAACATTCAACCCCATCATCATACCATAATGCAACTTAACTTACGTGATACAAATTATTATGTACATATTTATTAATTTTACTTCAAATACAGATATTATATTTCTTAAATAGTGCTATACCATACAATACATACAACATTATTATTATACATTATACACCAATTTTACTCATACATTATACAAATTAAATTGCCTACCTTTCTTTCTATTTAATGGCACAAATCAATTTAAAAAAAACAATTCAATGCCCTTTTTCAACCAGATAATATTTTACAAATTATATTACCTCGTATAGTTATTTAGGCGTATGTTTTCAATACCTGCATAAACAGTACCGAGTATTTGAAAACTATTATTAAAATTTAATGTTTTTGGTGGTGTTATCAAAACAGCATTCTCAATTGTGTATATTTAAGTATTAATTTTTGAATAATTGTTCATTTGTGTATTCATTTAATAACTTTCGTATTCTATTTAGTTTAAAAGGGACACATTATAAATTTTAAGGGATACATATATTCATAACAGTATTACTACAAAGAAATTAATACTGCGTGTTAAAAATCTATCTTTGAGATGTTTCTAAATTATTTCCCAAAAGTCTGTAACTTATACAAATATTTTTAATTTTGTAGTTGTTATGGTTTACTGGTGCATTTAGTTTTCGATCTACCTATAGTCTAAATGCAAATATTAAATAAAATACCAACAAGACAGTCCCTGAAATGACAGAAAAATGTCCCGGTAATAAGGAATGATACTTCTGTAGACCTTTTAGAATTTTGTGAGAACCTACCAATAATGGTAGATAATATCCTACAGTTAGATACTTTTATGTTTTGATGGTTTAAATCGTTCATTTGTATAGCATTATGCTCTTTGGTGCTTAGCATGTAATGAGAGTTTCCAAACCATTTACCTTACATATCCATGTCATTAAGAAAAATACTAATAATAAACCAGAATTATTGAAGCTGTCCCCCTGGAAGTTTTTTAACTTATGAAAATAACCATTAAGCTAAGCAATTCGTAAATGGTACACAAAACTCTCATTGTACGTATGTTGTAGAAAAACGTATTTATAAACCTGATGTTACAATTTTACCCGTTGTGTACATTTTAACAATAATAAGTATAAAGTTGTAGGATTACTTAATTGTTAGAGAATTTAGAATGAAATGGCCTTACAGTACCTAAGAATTGAAACGAAGAACGCTGATAATTATCATAACAAATTAAACTTATTGCATTTACAATGCATTTTCAAATTTTTTACAGGCTGTGGTAACTCCATGATCCAACTATAATAACATTTACCTACTATAGAATACCGATTGTTGACATTATTGTTAATGTTGTCGTAGCCTCATTTTTGTATATAATGTAATCTCATTTTTTCTGTTAATATTTTTCAAATAATAAATATATTGCTTACAATTTAAATTGTTTACAATAATTGATCGGCCAAATGTTTTCCAGCGTATGCAAATATTCAGCATGAATCGATAATTCATAATTGCACCAGTAATCCATTATTTCCAAATATCTCGCAAAGAACAGTTTATAATAATACTGACGCTCATTTTATTTTATCATTCAATTGCATCTTAATTTTTATAATATAACTACACTGTAGTATATCAATTGAGTTAATGTTTTAATTACTAAATATTCAAAGCAATTAACTTTTATTGTCTCAATTTACTACGGTAAGGTAAAGCGTTTAGTTTTATTGCTTACCTATTAGAGCTATCATCTAATTAAAAATTAGACATCACATTTTGAAATCTGTAAAGCATCTCATATAAAACTGCATATTATGTACCATATGTATATCTACTACACGCTTACCGTGAATTATATCGTCCTTGGGGAGCACTACCATGAAATAGCTCGGGAATAGGCAGTAAATGAATAACTGACACTTTCTTTGCCTTTTAACCCCCCGGTGTATTCAGGAACTCGATATAAATAGATATCAAGAGTTGTACTGTAATTGTACATTTACCGTATTGATAAAATATTATTTGTAAATTCTAGTGGACACAACACAATTATATAACTACACCAATTTTTACCTAATTGTCCAAATACCTTTTTACTGATTGATAATACATATTATACAAAAGTATGCCTTGCTGTTGGTAGTTTTTTTCCACTTTTATATCGGTGCAAATATTGAGTAGTAGATGCAACATTTTTAATCTGCATATTACTACACAACAAATAATATATCAATATACTGTTTATTACACAACCTATAATCATAATATTCTAGATAATATCATAAGATTTCAAAATTCTCATTGGCATAAGCAGCCACTTAATTACACTCTTCAGATTAGTTGCATAAACCTACTTATGTAGTACTAGTAGTAGTAGTACTACTATGTACAATAGCACTTTGGTTTTCGTCTTGTATGCGACACACGGGTCGCGTCGGATTGCAAGAGAGATGTATGCCACTTTTCATTGGAGTTTATCAATCTAATAATATATAATATATAATATATAATATAATCTAATTCAAATGACTATAATATAATGACATGTTCTATAATATTAATATATAATATAACATAATGACAATCCCATTGCGTAATATATTATGCATTCAAATACTATTATCTCTATTAAATTAATTTGGTTTCGTGTAAACTACTATTTTGAGAAATATTGTTTCCATATAATATTATCATTCAACAAAATGCTTTGCATTATCAACTCTAAATTCAATTACCTAATGAAGGAAAATAACTTCCTAATCCTTACCAGTAAGTGTAACATTGCTATGAAAAATATGAAAATGCTGTCCAATTTTATTGTTAATTGTTATTTGTAATACATGTATTAAATAACCAAAATGTACTCAAAGCCTCAAATTCTTTGACATTTCTTTCATTATCTACAGCGCTTAATTAGTTTTTATTTATAAAACTACTTTACACCTACATAAATACTATAAATACGTCCAGAATTTAGGGCTTAGCCATCCTTTTAACTAAAACATATTATATGCACAATGAAAACATGTTTAAATTCCAAAGCAATGTTTCGTGAAGTCTAACATAAGCTTATCCCTATTAAAATGCATTCATATCAATGCTCGATGCGCTTGATATTGTTCACCTTTTATGATAAATGCGTGTGTTCCTACTTTGGATTTATTTTTGTTTACATTGTCAATATCTTAAAAAAGCTATGATAATTTTACTTTACTTTCATAGAACATTCACGGTGTTCACATTTATTTCATTTCATACAATAGTTACATGGTAAATATAAAAAGTGTTTCATTATCCCTGGGTGTCTATGTTGGCGACGGTTTAAGTAGATTAAAATATGGTATTTAATATAGACAAATAGGCAATTGATCATGTATATTAATTATGTATGTATTTTACAGTGTAGAGTGCAGACAACAGCCACGATCATTGGTATGGTGGCTTTGTTGCCCAAAAGTCTTAACGTAATTGACTAGAATAAAATATTAACACCTAGGATACACACACTTTGTTACATGATTTAAATAAATACAATTTATAACTCATAGTACATAGTTGGTTATACATTTGAAATAGTTGAGCGAGCTTCGTTAGAATCAGTATCCTTCGGCTCATCTACGGATGGTCCAAATTGAAAACTATATAATAAATCAGATAGGCATTTGTACGGGCTCAGTTTCCTTTCTCTGCGAACGACGCGACAATCTGCCATCCCTTTAGTCTGACTTTGTGGCAGGATGCAACAATGTACGTGGGTTTTAATCCACTTTCTGTCAGAATCCATTTTAACCCGTTCTTCCAGTTTCTTTAGCCAATCTGAATCTAAAGCTAAAAATATTCTATCAGTTATTTCTGTTAGGAGGTCACTTCTTCTCTCAAGCAACTTTCCCTCTGTATCCTTTTCTCTTCCCGTAAAAAGGAGAAACTTAAAAGGAATGAATCCTATATAAAGTCCTAATGATATCCACCCAACCACTAAAATACCTATTAAAAACCCGAAAACAAGCTTTCTCATGAAATCTGCTATTTCATGATTGTTCACTTCAAAGTCTATGTATCTTGAAAGGAATCTATTGAATATTCCCGGCTGTAAAATTACTCGATTTCGAACCGGGATAGGAACTTGTGTGACGTGTTGGTCCCACTCAGATTCCATCTCTTGAAACCCATTTTTGTAATCGGGAGGAGTGTAGCGCCCTTGGACTGGGAAGGGGGTGTCGCCCCTAAAATTGTATTTCGGTCCGTAGGCAACCCATGCATTATTCATTGCTTCTTGAAGGCGAGAATCTTTATATTGTTCCATTTGCGGATATGCAGACTGAGTATAGTGATTCTCATAACCACTGCTTACAGGCTGGGAATCACTGAAATTATTTTCTGCTTCTCGTGTGGCTACTAATTTTGGCTGATCAAAATCGTTCTTCTCAAAAGGATTAATACTAGGTGGGACTGTCATTACTCTAGACAATTCAACGACGGTTTTCGGACTGGGATGATTATATGCTTCAGAGAAAACGTATGCCATTGGCTTAAAACCACTTTCGAGTTGAAGTTCCCGTTTTTTTCTCCTCGGGCCTTTAAATGAGGCCATATTTCCCAACAAGAAGTAATCATCACTTGTATCTTCAGTAACAGGAACACTCCCATCAAATAAGTTGACGCTTCGGTAAGATTTGTAAGTTTTACTGGGAGCCTCCGTTGGTAAGCTTTCGTAATTTGGCATTACAATTTTTAAAGACGATAGCAAGGTAATGTTGTTGCAGAAAATTATCAGAACCACGATAACCATCCAATGATTTCCTAATGTTAGCTTAGCCATGGCTGCTGGATATAGACACTTCTCACATGTGAAATCTAAAAAAGCAAACAATAAAAAAATTGCGTTGAGTTTTTCAAATGATTAGTACAGCGCTTTCATTTCTCTGCATAATCATAAAACTATCAGTACCTAACTACCTACATTTGTTTCTGTTAGGGTGCAATATCATTCTAATCCGTCACTCACACGATGAAAAAAGTAATTGAATAACTGCAAGCTTTTAAAAATGTATGTATTGTATATACAATGTAGTATGTAAACATTTTACCGGGGAAAGGCAAAGAAGCATTGCAATTGTGAGACTGCATATTTCATTTCAATGCTAAATAATATGTTAAATGTTATCGTGAAGGCAAAGAGCAACAACTTGCATTAAGATTTCACTCTGATTAAGTAGATAAAACAGAGTGTTCTGTTTCTTATCAACCCAGCAACTTTTAAAGACATTTTGGTAAAAAGTGGAAAGTGCCTACCGATTTTAAGAGAAATGCAAGAGGCCCCTTAAAAAGATAATTAAATTAGAAATATAGCTCAGCACGTATGCACTTAAAAATAGATGCCCATTACAATTAGCAAATGCCTACAGGACAGGTGTGTAGGAGAATAATAATGCTACTTAATTCATTCTTTGGTTGGCGGGTGGCATATTGAGTTTGTATAAAAGTTTGTAATAAATGTATGTACATGTAGTGTATTGTGAAATGAAATACCTGCCAACAATTTGGTGACTTTACGTTGATTGTCTGGTTTTTGAAACTAGTTCATTTAACTCCGTCCTTTCGAAAGTAAAGAAAATGCAGCCTTCCGTGTCCTATTTTCAGGTCTTGGAACTAAATACATAAGTTTCACACACAGAGATATAGGTACTACTATTTTATATGGGAGTTTCCGGATAGAGGCTTCTCTATTATTCTGTTGCATTTAATTTAGACACTATTCAATGACACTTCTGGTTCTGCTACTACCTACTACTATTTATACATACATGTAGTATAAATATTTAGAAGGTAGCATTAGATTATAGTAGGACACATTAATCCGGTCAAAAAGGCACATTCAAACACACCTGGGCCATTTCACTAGGCGACTTGTTTTGCGTTTTCATTTAACATTTAGGTAGGTGGTTTTTATATAGCGAGTTCACCAGTCAGATATTATAGAAACTATACTATACTCTTTATATTTAGAAAAATGGAAATTTATTTTAAATACTTACGAAACTTGACTATAGCTAGAACTTGTACGCAAAGTAGTCGTGAAGTCGTTATAGGTAATTATATTATATTATCAGTAAGGTGATGGGGAAGTTGTAAGTATGACAGTCCAGTGACAAGGGAATGCTCCTTTAAATAAATTCCATGTCCGCAGAGCTCCGACATCGGCTACAATTTCCCAAAGTACAATACACTTCACTACCGTCTATTATTATGTATCACTATTATTTCCCTTCTTAATTTTGTCTAGTAAATATGTCCCTTCTACTAATACTAATATAACTTATTTAGTAGGTATAGGCTCTATAATGTAATATATAGGTGACCTATATATTTAACTAGGAACGACCATTAGGTACGTATATACGTAAATGAGGGAATATTACTTATGTGCATTTTGGAAGGTAACAATTTTTTACTAGGCAAATTCTCTTTATTTTGTTCACATTCGCCGTGAAGAGTCAGTCACTTAATAATATAATTTCGGTTGCAGACAAGCAAGACAGGCCCAGCCAAGACGGGACAGACGTATTAAAAACCAAGTAAAAAATATTGTTTCTTTCAATGCGGTGAAGCTGAACTGAACTGTGTGTATTGTGTTGTGTTGTCTTTCCGAATGAGTAGTCTTAAAACAGTTGGGGAACAAGACACATCGTAAATCGTATGTAGGTACTCAGACTCAGACTCACTCACTAGTCAGTAGTCACTCGCTAAGGTATTTGGGTTTTGAATGAGACAGAATAAGAATAATAATGATCAGGTAAACTTTCGTTGAACGTTGGAGGAAGACTAACTAAAACTCTCAGCGAAATGGTAATATACCTACTACTTATCTGTATATGAATTCTAAACCAAGTTATTATGATATTATGTAGAATGAGATTCTGTCAAACTCCTCCGTACATACAAAGTTTGTTTAGCTGGCTCTTCCTACAATAGTAGCAGCGTCTTAGTCCTCGTCCCGTCGTTAATGCAATGGAATAGGGCCATAGAAATAGTATAGCATATAGTAGTTGCTGCAAATACATACGTTTAGGTAGTAGTAGTAAATAAGTAAGAGTAGAATGCAATGTTAGCGAGGATAGCCACTTTCTGCTCTCCATAATCTATTTACAATGCTTCCATTGCATACTCAACCATCCTTCGTGTCGGTCCAACGGAGATCAGATGAGACAAAGATTCTCTTCTTATAAATCTCAATGTCAAATCAACATACCTAACTTAATGTTAATGTTAATGTAATAAGCTATACACTACTATACGAATAAATACAATACAATACAATACACTTATGTACTTACGAGTTACACTGAGATACTACATCATTAAGTAAGTTTTTCCTCTTCTTTTTACCTGCTCTCCTGTGGTGTATACTTTGACAACAACTTATACTGTACAGCAACAACAATTATACTTCCATAATGAAAACGAATGGGTGCCTATGGATCTGTAAGCACAATTATATTTATTAGTATTAGGTACTTATTTATGTAGTTAGACGATCTTGGCGACAGAGAAGCCTTATTTTCTTTTATTTTTGGCCAAAATTGTAGACACGGTCTTAGTGAGTTAATATTTACTATATATTTGTACTATTAATATCTGCACCATGAGAATAAGTTATTACGCTTGCTTATTAATTTAAGAATTGGAAATTGGCACGTTAACTCCTGACTTGCTATTTAAAAGGTGTCTTCTCGAACTACCTGACCTGAGTCAATTCAGCTATGTTAGTCTTCACGACATTGTATATGTTTATAACGTAATAAAAAGGATGCGTCAATAAAATGCCGTTTATTTAGAAGAATTAGATATGCTGCACTGTACTACTATTAGCTAGACTACAATGCAATCTACAGATCTTGTAACAGATCACTAACTACTATAATCCCAACCATTTTCAAAAAGGTAGGAGCGAACTTATGGCCTTCTACATGGCATGGTATACTTAATTGATAACAAACAATAATGCTACGACCTTTGTAAGCACGCATTAAGCTTATCCTCGAGTGACAACACTATACAAACAGATAAATATAAGTCTGGATTTCTTAAATGAATATTTGGAAGCTAAGACAAACTTATTTGTTATTCATAATTTTCTGCAATTTTAATAATAATGTAAGTACGTGTAAAATCAATTAAGCATTGCAATTCATGTCACGAACTGCTTCTTCAGCCGAATATTCTTTATAGACATCTTTTTAATTTTTCCTTAACATTTGAAAAAAAGAAGCAAGTTGAACCTATGCCTTTACACAGGCTGGTGGTGGTCTGTGCCTATGACATTTACTTATGTTCTGTTTTTCCATTATAAATAGGTAGGTAGGTACTTTGATGCTATCCAAATAGTATATTATGGTATACCAATAAATCCCAAAATGTTTACATCGAAATCAGGTTGCATGAAATTGAGCACATTAAGCAAGCACCTAATGAACACCGACAGGGGTGAGATTTCCTGAACTTCGCAGATGCATCCGTGAATGAGTTCTATACTATTTAGTACTGCGGCCCCAGTTATGACTTAAACTCAGACCTAGCCAGCCCAGGATGCAGTTAAGAGTTGTTGCATATCATTACATTACGCTTAATACTTACATTACATACATAACTTACACTATCTTTGTAGTTTGAACTACATAGTAATATTCTTCTGTGCAGGCAAGTGTTTGTTTATGTGTTTTTAGTAATGTTGGTTGTATGAAAGTACTCTATGTACCCATAAGATTCTGTATGTAGAACAGGGTAACCATAATATAATACAAAGAGTTGGAAATGCTATCCTTTGCCTTATATCTGCATATATATTACTTGTACTACTAATAAAGGTTATACTAATGCATATATTGCTTTGTATCGTTGCATAGTTTTTAGCATCGTTCTGTTGTGTTGTGATGTAGGTATTTTCTATATCATGTCATGTCATGATTGAGTAGCTGAGTTATGAGAATTTCTCACGTTGACTTTTGACTTGATTGAGTCAAGCGAATCGGATGCTGGGTAGTGGGTAATGTACATACAATATAGTAATATTGGGGTGGCGGACTATTCCTACCAGAATATTCTTACCCAGAAGATTCTTATTCAGGATATTCTTACCCAGGATTCCTACCCAGAATGTTTTTGCTAGATATAAGTATAGAATCATTTGATGAAAGTAGTGTTTCTTTTCAGAATAGCCGATATTTAGTTGCACCAATAATAACATGTACATATTACATAATATAAGTATGTAAAGCGCATTAGGTCGCATGTTGTTTTCCTATAGCTCTCCAATATCTCTCGGCATAATTACTGCATATTCGTCCAAACATTTTAAAATAGTTGAGAAATTGCGGCAGTTGAGGACATATTTAACATTATACAATTTCAGAAGTTAAGTTTTCTAAACGTAGAGTTCGACTTCCATAAAACACCTGTGTACTACTGTAATACTAACTAAACAAATAACAATTATAGGTACCTAATCCTTTTAACATAATGTATAATGTATCTATAATTAATTACTACAATTAGTAACAACATCTTATGTGTTGGGAAAATTGGGATATTCCAACGGTAGAGAAAAGTATGAGAGGGGCATATAATTTTGCTCATTGGAAATATTATGGGCAAAAATTTTCCTCGGGTAAGAATATTCCTGGTAAGAATATTCCGCGCGTAAAAATTTTTGGGTAAGAATATTCCAGTAAGAATATTCCGCCAACCATAATAGTATTTTATACCTGTTTGCAATAATAGAACCTATAAAAGCCCTTCAAAACACACTTCGTTGTGCTGGTAGAGGTAATGGGTGGCATTACCACGGAACGAAATTCAAAGCAATGTACAATTTTTCTCGTACTTTTGTACCTACGTATTTTGAGTTTGCATGCATAAAGTCCACCAAGTACTGATATACAACAGATCTATCATCGTAAATACGTCATAAAAAAGTGCATGTAATTTGTAATACTCTAATATCTACTTCCTATGAGTTTACTAATGTAAGTAGATAGAATATTATTCTCTTCGAAAATAAAGGTTATACCAAATATAAATGTGAATACATACCTACTTACTGCAATAAATGTTTTGGTATTGTTGGTGCAATAAGTTTATTTTGGAAATAACTGATATTTTTACATAATTTAATTTTCTAAAAGTATCAGCGAAAAAACATCCTCAACGTACCAAAATTGTTGAAGCATTTCTATAAAGTAGGGTACTACTACTTACTTGACATAATACTTATTGTCGGTTATTATGTAGGCTAATACTTAATTCTCTTTGCTTTAGTAGTATATAACATAGGTATTGCATGTACCTTATTTAGTTATAATATCATGTTTCATGTTATATCAGATTTTATAACATGTCCTTTTACTTTAGAGTAGCAATGTAGTATTGCTATTTCCGGTAGTTAATTGATAATAGTTGAATGTAGTAATTTAAATAGTCATAATATAACATGTTACCGGCTTTGCATTGGCGATATGTCATGGCATAATTGTGTAAGTGTTACAGTAATAGTAAGTACATGTAATACCAACTACCAACTATTGTAATTGTAATATCTTGGTTAGTGTGCTACTCTTCCACAAAAGTAAATCAACGGAAGTTGATGAAAAGAAGTACATAAGTAAAAACGACACTTGGATTTATTGCATTGCTTTGCATTGTTATGAAGAATTCTTTATAGGATTATAGGTTGTTGTGGGAAAGTTTGTGTTGAGTGACCTGAGCGAAGGTCCTATCAAGATTCATGGCAGGGCATTCATTCCCTTACTTTTGTTTGGTATTTTCAAGAGATTAAACTTCTGAAGATTATTGTTCTGCTAAGGTTCAAGGTCTCAGTACAGTTTTATTTCTAAGGTGCATGAGTGGGTAAGGTAAGTGTGGCTACTGCACTATTGATGTTTTCTGTGTATTGTGTACTATATATGATTTGATTCCTTATCGTGAGAGCCTACCTCACTTGAAGTTATTATTGTGAGTTCTTACACACTTAAGAAAGGTTGATGTTAATAGTAAGTAGATTTTACTGTTGAAATATACACAAAGTGTCTTTGGTTGCTGTAATAGTCTAGAGGTTTGGTTTACGCTTGTTTCCTACACACGCAGTTAGTTTTTGAGATATACAATAGTAATACACCGATCATATAGAAACAACCAAGATTTTTAGACTGACGCAGGATCCATTGGGAGAAGCAAAGATAGAAATGTAATATTTATAGAAGTAATCCCAACTCCTTACACACTTGGTAATAATATGTATCATATTTTAAAAACCTTTTAGCGTATATTTAGTATGATATTTGCGGTTACTTTGGAGTCTATCTGTCCTGACTCTCTGATTCTAATCTGATTCCACGACAATTCGCCGCGGCGACAATTCGCCGCGTGCGACAATTCGCCGCGGCGACTATTCGCCCCGCGACAATTCGCCGCGACGACAATTCGCCG
>JAQFYC010000911.1:0-43342 GCA_034694165.1 Tomocerus mixtus
GACGGACGGACGGACGCACGGACGGACAGACATTGCGATTACATAAGCCAGCCTCGCACACTCGGGCGGGCTAAAACTAAGTACGTCTATCGTTTATTATTATACGTAATAATATGAGTTTTATGCGTCCCAATGTAGGTTTAGGTTGAATGTAAAAGCCGTGACAAAACAGGTTCGCAATCGAAAGTTGTTAAAATACCTGTTCCATTCCAACAGTGTAATTTTTTGTTTCTCCTTTTCGGTGAGTCAAGTCAGTAGAATGACGCATTAGTAAAATGACTTGTCTGGAAGGAAAAGAAATCCTTTGAGTTATTAAAGATAAGTAAGTACGTCGATACAAGAAACATGTATCCTTATTTGATTGATATGCATTTGTTTGTAAACTATTCCGTGTTGAGGTTTAATGTTGAAAGGAGATATAACAAATAATTTCTGATGTGATGTTCTATGCCGGTACTTATGTACATGGAACATAATAGAACAAAAAATTAAGTTTAAGTAACAACGTGCCAAAAGGTTATATTCTTTGTTCGAAACGGTATTGTAGTTAGCTTAATCCTAAATCCAAGCGCAATAAAGAAAATGTATACATATATGATATATCTCCCTTTAGAGTGGGGGTCCCTGGAAAACTTCTTAGGTTGTTTCGTATGTGAAACTGCTAATGGTCAAAAATCGATAACTACATTTGTATGCTAATTTTCTTTAGACTTACAATCAAACGCTTGTGTAACGTAATCCAGCACACAAGCTTATGCTTGCTAAGTTACCACTTAGCTATTAAACAAGAAAAAAGCCAGAAAATAGGCATTACATATCAATTACCCTAAGAATGATAATTACCTATCCTTAGATGACTTTTATGCAACATTGTGCTTAAAATGTAGTTTAAGCTGTATTACAACTTACATTTTTCATCCCTTTAGCCGAAAGCATGCAAAAAATGTTTACCTTCGTCTGCATCTTGATACGATACAATACTGTATTAAAGCATGTACTGTACATATAAAATGTATGATAGTTCTACATTGTAATACAATGCAATAATATTAGCGACTCTGTTGAAGAAAAGTAATTTAATTTTGTCTTTTTTTTTATTTTACAGGGTCTCACATGCGAGAAAGATGTTGGTCTCTCACCTGCCGAACCATCCTCCAGTCACACTGGAATTCAATGATTTGAGCTACTCCGTCAGAGATTCACCAACGAGAAAATGTAAGCTTTCCTCTTCGAAACAATATTCTATTTATTGACCACCACCGAACCTTATTTTACCTGAGTACGTATTTAACTTCGACATTTAATTGTTAGTGCAGTATTTCCATGAATTTCCTAGCCATAGTGGATTGGAATAAACGTTAGCTAATTATACATATAAAGAATCTTCATATACCTATATGCAAGAGAATGGGGGCTAGATACTTTTTAAATGTAAAATGTTATAGGAAATTGTATTTAATTGTAATTCTTTATATGTAATTGATGATTCATTTTCATTATTGCTATCATTATAAAATAAAGTAGGCAATAATATTATTAGGTACCTCCTGCCAAGTAAAGTGTGTGTAATGCGGATAGGCAAAAGCAGGAACAAGTTTTCATATGTAACTCGTGTCCACACTGTGGTTGAAAACAAGATTTCATTGCTCACGAAAACGAGCATTACACAAATCATGAGAATTCAGTTGAGTCTGGGAAAATGGAAATATAAGTAGCTCCAGTATTTTTGGTTCCCATAATATACATACTTAGAATATAATTGTCGAAAGCTATTTTTGTTATTATGAGTCATCCAGTAAATAATGGCCAAAACGTAGCATATAGGCCATGGATCCATAAATACATTTGCACTTACTGCAAAATAGAAGCAAAAATTATAAATTATGCTGGGTTGGTGTGGTATGTACATGAGTCATGATATGATGATCCTAAATATTGTTAAATGAAAACAGGTTAATTAATTAACAACTTTTAGTTAATAAGCACCTCGCACACATTCACACATATTTACGAAAGTTGACAAAACAATAGTCTATTAAAAATTTAATTGTCATACAGGCTTGATAATATTATTGTTTACCACAAACTCCACATATTGCGTGGTATGTACCTAGAGTACCTACTGAATGTTACCGAAATACGTATAGGAACACGAAGTTCACCGACACATGTCATCTTTGCCATAATTAAAAATAAAGCAAACCCCCAGCCCAGCAGACTAGAGCATAACACTTACGAAAGTATGAAAATTGTTGATAAAAGTAGGTAGCTTTGTAAAAGTTTCCATGTTGGTGGTTGGCTTATGTAATTCCATATCGGTTTAACGCATAGGCTTTTATATGAATTATGAAATTTTCGGAAATTCTCTTGAAGGTATTACGGGTGTTACTTAGCATTATACTGTAGTTTTTAATCTTTGTCCTTCGTAGGCTACAACAACATAAAAATAGACTTCTTCCCATGTATTTCGAAACAATTGCAAGGGAGAGATAGCAGATACAAATCCTACAGCCAGATTCAGTGCTGCAGTTTGCAATATTGCAATTGAATATTACTCCACTTTAGTTCAATATAAATTCAAAAACAAGTCTAGAGAAATTCAAGTTTTTGAACATCAAACGTAATAGTGACACATAAACTCCCAGTCTTATCAGCTAATAATGTGTAGAATTCTTAAATGCATTTCTTAACAATATTAAATGTACTTATTCTTTAACTTCTAAAGAAAGAAAACCTGGTTTTCTTAAACCACTAAATCTATACCAGGAAATTCTAACATTACTTTGCTTTATGAGAATGATGAATATCTGTATATAAATAGGCATTTACGTATCTAGTTACATATATTTTACTTCTATGTAAGTCTCATACAAGCAAAAAATACTATGCGATTTTAAGTATTGTGTGAGAGCGTGAGATGACTTTGGTAACAAACCTGTTTGTGTTGGTTAGTGTGCAAATATATAAATGTTCAGAAAAATATTAGCGACTAAAATAGGCAATACTTTAGTGATATGATGACATAATACAAAATACGAGCAAAAATTATTTGGATCCTTTCCTTAATTTAATAGATACAATTCATTCGCATCCTATCGTTCTAGTTCGTACATCGGTACATTTGTAATGTAGGGTGTGGGTCGCACTTAAATTAGTTTTAGTTGGCATATTTTGATTTCCTCGTGGAAATGTATGTGTTAGTATGTTGTCTGGCAAACTTGGCTTTGACTTTGAAGATTTGGATTTGGACTGAACTGAACTATGAACCTTTTTTATGAATCCTTGAGCATTTCTTGGCTCTTTCCCCTCCACAGACATAATATATAGTATTCCCCTCCACACCTTTGACATACTAGGGAACTTTAATACAAGCATGTTAATAGTCTTGCGAATAATTATGTATAAGGAATAAGAACTATAGTTTATGTAATGTACTTATGTACCACAGTACAGTAAATACAGTATTCAGTTATTCAGCAGAATAAAATTAGATATCACGTGCAATGATAATATCGTTATCTTACATAATGATAATGATGTTCTTCTGCATTTGAGGGCCAAGGAAAAATGTGCACATGGTTCTCTATGTGTGTATGTAGGTATGCACATTATTATGTTTTTCTTGGGTGCATTGTTATATTATTTCATTAAGTAGTAATTCGCATTAATGTTATTATATGTATATAATGGTAAATGAAACAAAGTAGCATACAAGAACAAGAACAACTATACTAATTATTAAAGAAGCTTTGGAGGATACATCGCATTTCCTTTACTGACTGTTATAGGTATGTAGATAATCAAAATATTTTCAAATGCTTATATATCCAACAAGTACAAGCTTAATATTATATAGTTAGTTACCTTTTATGTACAAATGGCAAATTGAGATATTATTGTCTCATTGCCATTATCAATTATAATTATTTCTTGGTGTATTTAGAGAGTTACATTAAATAGTACAGATGTAATTGCTAAAGCAATGCTACTAAAAGCAATTTGATTTTATCTGTAGTAATGCAGCTTTCGTTTAAACTGTGAACTGGCACAAAAGATGAAACAAAAATTCTTCATGGAATGCCAAGTAGACAGATATATATGCTGATAGTACATACAAACGTAAACGCAATGAAAACAGTCTGCTAAGCAATCTAATACACTTGCTATATAGTACTTTTGCACTACACTATATGTGATACATAATGCCCATAATTTTGTAAGTTTGGTTTTAATGATTGAAATGAAATAACGTAACGAGGGTTTTGCGAATAAATTCTCGAGTATGCTGGTATGATTGTCTTGAGATAACAATTGTATTACATTGCATGTAATTAGTATATTATGTATATATGTCTGTAGGCACTTATGTAGACATCGCACATGTCAATTCAGTGCTGTAAGCATGTTCATAAAACAATTACTGAAGAACAGCTAATTGCAATCTCAATCAACAATATTCCGCTCTGCATATATATATTTGTAGCTATATGTTATGTTATTTGTAAATTGCATTTATAAAGATGCAATATACGTGTAACCTACACTTAGGTAACTAAATAGTTATACTTATAATGTATAAAACGTAGCTGACTCAAGGAGATCGAAATTCTCATTAGAATTACATGTTATAACAATTATACATATTATAGTGGCAGTGGCAGTACATGAAAATGCATAAATGGTCAAGGTCTTAAGTGGCAGTAACTTTTATTTCTAATTACATTTATCCGTAGGTAGGAAGTATGCATTTAAATTGTACAAGGAATGCCTTTATGAAATTAAATATTCCTATTTTCCAACAATTATACAAATTCAAGAGCTGAAATTCTTTCACGATTAGACATTATGTTCCCACATCATGATCATTGTGCATCAGGATACGCGTAAAGAGCTTCGCAAACATTATTATTTCCAAATCCGAAGAGAAAAAACAGGCCTAGGGCTGGAATGTAAAGTTTTGTTAATTTTCACAGCTTCCCAAAGCATGTATATTGCTAAATATCATAGCTGGCTGTGTATGCGTAATATACTATTTCGCATGGATATCATTTGGAATGGGAAACGTTAATTAACAATAACATAGCAATTGGAAATAGAGTTTTTTGCTAATGTATGTAAAGGGCACAAACTTTACTCAAATGGCGGATCAAAATACTAACTATTGTAAGTAGAAAACACGAAGAAGTCGATTTCCTATGTTCACTTACGTGTTATGTTTGCGCTTACCTTTAATGCCTTTGACCTATTGCCATTAATTAATTATCCCAAAGATTCTGACGGAATATTTGCCTAATGTTTACCATGAATAGTAGACTAATTAATTAATACCCGACTCTTGTATGAAATAATGTCAACATTCTCTTTTGAATGGCCAATGCACGTTACGTTCCATTAGAAAATTAGCATAAAACCGAATCACAGGAAATAATAATGTAATGTATCAAATTATGAGCAACAAATTATATATTTTTCATCTAATTGTGATCGTCATTCCTCGACTTTGCTTTAACAATAAAATTTCTATTTGTTCCTTATGTGCAGTTGGTGGATTTGGCCCTTACATCACAAAACAAATGAAACCGATTTTAAAAGAAGCTTCTGGGATCTTTAAGCCGGGGGAATTGACAGCTATAATGGGACCGTCAGGAGCCGGAAAGTCAACTCTTATGAATATTCTGGCAGGTTACAAGTAAGTCAAATGAATTTTATTTTTTAACTATTATGTTCTTTGGCATGCGACATTTTACTCTATTTTGTTTCCCCTTCGTTCGTACATGCATTTACTAGTACAATTTCTACACACTTGCACCCACCAATTTTAACATACCTATATCCAAGTGTGGGCAGCAAAAATGGAGTTAATGGAACTTTTATCTTCAAATAAATAATACCTACCCCTTTCCATAAGTAACGAGTTAATTATGTCCTAAATTGCTAAATGGTCCTAAATTGCTAATGGACAGCAGTAATTAAACCCAATCAATTTTTGAAAACAAATATATTTTCATCTATAATCATATTATATTATGTTGAAGCCTTTCTGCCTTGTATGCAAACGAATATATGCCAATAGGGTTAGCTTTGCAGGTTGGGTTGGGATTGGGATCCCTTAACACCAATTGCCCTGTTTTTCTCACCACGCTGGAGAAAGCGCATCCGCAAATGACGGGTTTTGGGACGGACAATGATTATGCAATTTGTAGTGGGATGGGGAAATAGTTAAACGGGGAAAACCCCAACCCTGGACAAAATCCCCTAATTTTCAAAATGGGCCAAGATTTCTGCTATTAGGGAATAATTCTGTTGTTACTGTTATTCAGTAGTTACTCAATTAATTATGTTTTTCCTTAATTCTAGGACCCAAAACGTGAGTGGGACGTTATGCGTGAATGGAAAGCCTCGTGATTTAACACAATTTCGGAAAATGGCCTGCTACATTATGCAAGATGATGTTCTCCTGCCGCACTTGACAGTTCGTGAGGCAATGGGATACGCAGCACAACTCAAACTCTCCAGAAAAACAACTAAAGCTCAGAAGGACCTTGTGGTACGTTCTCCAATTTGTTATTGAAATTTTAATTAGTTTCTGTTTGTGTGGCTCCTAGAGCTATTATTGTCTGGGTAGACAGGATGTAAATACTTATACACATTCTTCAAGCTGGAGGAATTGTGGAATATTTATCCGATTGAATGGAAATTGAAAATTGAACTATGGACAATTTATTGGAGCAGACACTTTCTTTATATTATTAGATAAAGAAAATATATGAAAAACTTTTCCACTTATATTGCAGTAAATCACTCTATAAGTGACTTTGGAAGAAATTCTTAAGGGCATAAAGAGTCAGGGTGAAAAAAGAAGGTTGCTGCAATTTTTATTACAAAATGTCTCATTACTTTCACTCAAAGTGTTATCCGAGTACTTTTTGTCCTTACCTTACTAATGCATTATTGTTATCTGTCAATGTTACTTACTTTAACACATTTATGTGAGAAAGTTGTAGAGGAATCTTTAATAACAATCCGCAACTTTTATAGTTATAGCAATTTAGACAAGATAGGTGATAGGTATTATTCCTCTATTAACAAGAACATTTACGAAACTTGTATTATATATTTACATTATACCTTTGGATATAAATAGCTCCAGAATGCATTTTCTCGTAGGAAAGTTTCTCATGTAAATACTTAAATCCTTATTTTCTCTGACAGATTTCGGAAATCCTGGATATTATCGGATTATCAGAATGTAAAAACGTACGGACGTCGAATATTTCTGGAGGTCAAAGAAAGCGTCTAGCGATTGCCCTTGAATTAATCAATAATCCTCCTGTAATGTTCTTTGATGAGCCTACCAGGTAAACTTCACTACACTTCTTATATCCATAACCATAAATTTAAATTTTTCAAGAATAAATTCAAAGCCCTTTTGCAGCAGATCTCAAGATTCCAATGCAAATCGATATTACTGTAATATAAAGCAAATCTAAAGTAAGGAATATTTTGAATTTTTCAGTGGACTGGATTCTGCATCCTGTTACAGTTGCGTCGCTCTTCTAAAAGCTCTTGCTCAAGGTGGCCGAACGATTATTGCAACTATCCATCAGCCGTCGGCTAGGATATTTGAACAATTTGATTCTCTATATCTTCTTGGCGAAGGACAATGCATATTCCGTGGTCCTGTGCGATCTGTTGTGCCATTCTTAGCTCGACAGGGACTCCAATGTCCCCCATATCACAACCCGGCTGATTTTGGTATGTTCTTTCTCAAAAGTTGACCTACATTCTAATTTCCACACTATTAGTGTGCAAAGAAGGAAATATATTGCACCTTGGCTTGAGAAAGAAATGTAATCATCCTACATAATAGTATTTTATCGATCTTTCCTACAGCTATTGAGGTAGCAAGCGGGGACTACGGTGACCAATGGATTTCAATGTTAGCCAAAGCAACGTCACTAAGCTCGGACTCTGATTCCAGTGGCTTAGCCAACGACTGTTCGGATAATGCGTCCGAAGAGATCGAAGACCGCTCAATAACTCCTCCTGGAAAGTCGTCAACATCCTATAAAGCTTCGGTCTCCGAGAAACATGATAAGGATGCTGTTACTAGTTTGATGCATAAGATAGATATAGACGCAGATTCGAGGGAATTAGTTTCTCCTGAAGATGATTGTCGATGTGGGCGATTCTTTAATCAATTTTCAACGCTACTTAAACGGTCATTCCTTTGCGTGTCCCGTGATATGGTAATTTTTAATAATTTGTAATTTGCATGTTAATTACACAAGGACTTCTTTGCAATAATGTTAACCAACAGATTCTATTTGTAACTAAATATTTTCTTTCTGTAGATGTTGACTCACTTGAGATTTGCATCAACGGTTCTTGTTGGACTACTCATCGGTGCGATATATCATGACGCTGGAAACGATGCCTCAAAAGTATTTAATAATACTGGGAATCTCTTTTTTGGGTTGCTCTTTATGGTATTCTCTTCAATGATGTCTACTGTGCTTACTTGTAAGTCTTATATTAAACATTTCTATTCTAAAATGCGTAAGCTTTCCTGAGTTTTATTGTAAAAATGTTCTGTTTCTTGTTTAGTTCCATTGGAGCGTGGTGTTCTCATTCGGGAGCATCTTAATTGCTGGTATACCTTGAAAGCCTATTTTCTGGCAAGAACATGCGCCGATTTACCATTCCAAGTACGTTGATAAACATCATAAATAAGAAAACCTGGAGAATATTATAAAATCTGGTTTTTTTCGCCAACGGCAATATTAACTTATCTTTAATTGTTTTCAGCTCTTCTTCCCAACTCTCTATACGGTCATTACATATTTCATGACGGAGCAGCCTCACGAAGCATTCCGATTTTGGACAGTGGTCGCAATGTCAATCCTTATATCTTTAGTGGCTCAATCAATTGGACTTTTAATTGGAGCTGCTTGCACTATACAGGTTGGAAAAGTTTCTATTCAATCTTTTAATTTTCACAAATTCATTTTAGAATTTTATATACTTAGTACTTAAATATTGACCTTTTATTCATATTTCAGACGGCAGTATTTGTAGGACCGGTTACAACCATTCCAATTTTCTTATTTTCTGGTTTCTTCGTGACCCTTAACACAGTTCCAGCATATCTGCGCTGGATATCTTGGTTTTCCTACGCCCGCTACGCCTTTCAGTCTACCCTAACTGCCATATACGGATTTAACAGAGGAGACCTTCGGTGCACGGAAGCTTTTTGCATCTTCAAGAACCCTCGAAAATTCCTGGAGCAGTTGGACTCTGTAGATGTGCCAGTACAAGAGCAAGCAGCTTGTCTAGTTGGGATTCTTTTGGCAGTACGGCTTCTATCTTACTGGGCCCTCAGAATAAAAATTATGGTAGAAAAGCAATAGAAACACAATTCACTTGTTTTGTACTAAATAAACTTTTAGTGTGATGTTGTCGTATTGTTTCCTTTTTTACATGACTGTCGTTATAAGATAAACGATTATTGTATGCTTAATTATTACTTAATTATAGCTCAGATTTAATATGTACATTTATAAGTTAATTTATATTACCGCCCTATTATGTTTAGTTTGTTTAATGTAAAAGATTATTATTGTTGAGTGTATTGAGTTGTACAATTAATTTCCTGTAATCCTTTGTTTTGCCATGTCATGTCGTTAGTTATGGCACAGTTTGATACTTAAATGCCCGAATCCTACTTTAATCGAATTACAGTATTTGGTTTGTTATTTTAAGTGTAAAATTAATTCTTCCCCTTCTGGGCTTGTACTTGTAGAAGACTTTTAAGAAGAGTGATAACTTTAGAAGCTTAGAAACAAATTCATAAAATGGCTTAATTACTAGTGTTTCTAGTGTAACTGTGTATTTTATATGGATTATCGGCAAAAGATCTTAATAGGCATTGGAAAATCGGCAAAAAATCAAAACTATTTCTATTTATATCAATAAATTCTGCCAAATTAATATTTTGTCGTTATTTGAGGGACAACTACTAAATTGTTCGAAACTTCGGAACGCACACTAACGATGCCCGTAAAATGGCTCCTAACAAGACAAGACACTAATTACATAAAATACGTAATAATCTAATTATTTAGACAATCGCATAGCTTTTTGCTAGAAAATAGAAATGATTATGTAAACTATATATATATATATTGTTTGTTGTTGGTAGAAAACGAGGTAATTACTATTACGTCGATTATAGGACTTAGAAGTATTTCGTACTTACATTATTGCAATAGTTAGTTAATTTACTTAAATATTATTAATGGTACTAAAATATTATTTGCATGAATATAAACGAATTGATTAACTTACTAATTACTACAACATTATATCATCCATAATCAATAATTATTACAATACAAACAGATAGACTAGCAACATTAATGAAAGTGATATGACATATAAATAATAAAATATGTAAAAGTAAGTACCTACAATCATCATGGAGTGGGTTCTTGCTATTTAGCCATAATAATAAACTTGGATGTTTAGTTATTTAATGTAAAATATACTTAATTAAAAGCGGTTATTCACGGATTTCGGATTCAGATAAGTCGATAGAGTTTATCTTCCAGGGACGGAGCGAGAACCGCTGGAATAAATGGTATTATTATGTATATCTGTAGAATCCCCAAAATGACTACCATTTACTTACAAATTATATCTCTCTACCTAATAGAACAAATTAGGGAATAATTTTTGAAGTTTGTGTTGTCACTTGTCAGAGTCAGACTGTTTAGAATTTTAGAAAATTGCAAATAATTTCGGCAACTTGGCATATATTACAAAAGTAATAACTTTACGATTAGTGGAAACGTGATTTTTACTCTAACTAGTTGAAATAATATGTATTTACATTTGTGATAGTGCGTATATATATAATTAAACACAGCAATTTAGAATTCTTGTATCTGTAAATTTTAGAGCAAAGTGTAATGTATATCTTGTCGTCTTGTGTATGTTTAAGTATAGAATGGATGATGGATGCTAATCCTAAATAAAACTTGTTATAAAAACAAAACCGATTTAAATGGACGAATTTATTTCCATAAATATCAACAAATCATAATACATATACGTAGCACTTCAGGCATCATGTATTTTTATTTAATTATATTCATTTTTTTAAAGCATTTTTTCAGTGGAGAATGCAAGAAAATATAAATTAATAGATGTAGAGATTTGTTTTTAAAATTTTTATGGACGATAAAACATAAAAGTAGCATCAAACAGCGAATACACATTAGGGATGTAATTTGCAAAGAACGTTCCTTGCAGAAATGCCACTTTATGCGTGATTGACTAAAGCGTGGCCACCAAATATCAAAATAATTTTGCGGAATATTCAAAACATACAACTTTGCACGTGTTTTGCTTTCCAGCAAGTTTAGTGAAACAGTGACACCACAAACGCAAAAGAAGCTGTTTTTGAAATGTTATTAAAATTAAAAATTTTGGATGTCAAAAAATTGTTAATTTAGAGCAAGGGTAAGGGTACGTTATTAAAAAGGTTACCAAAAGTGTACAGCCCGAGAAGACTGTTCAGAATCATTAATAAAAGGTAAGCGAGACAACAATCAGTTATAGCTACGTCAGTTTATTAAAAATGAAAAAGCCTTAAATGTCGAAAGGTATAATAGAATATAAAGAAATAAAGTTGATATATAAATATATAAAGTTGTAATGTAGTGTGGATACAATATATATTATGTACTTTAGTTAATATTATATATTGTTATTTTTCAGGTCATACAATGGAGGGTGAAAAAATTTTTGACAAGAAAAAAATTCACCGCAAATCCCAAGCGGGGAGAAAAGCGGATAAGAAGAAAGGAAAAACTGCAGTATCAGATTCACATATTGATCCGAAAATTCGAAATCCAAAGGCATTCGCTATTAATTCAGTCGTAAGAGCAGAAAGAAAATTCAGAAGAACGCAGGATATTGAAACAAAAAAGGACAGAATCCCCCAAGTGGATCGTACGCCTGTAGAACCTCCGCCGTTTATTATTGCAATTGTTGGACCCCCAAAAGTGGGAAAATCTACGTTGCTGCAAAATCTTGTAAAAAATTTTACTAGGCAGACTTTGAGTGAAATGAAGGGACCGGTTACTATTGTCTCTGGAAAAAAGCGACGATTGACAATCATAGAATGCAATAACGACATTAATTCCATGATTGATGTTGCTAAAGTGGCTGACTTAGTCCTGCTATTGATAGATGCTTCCTTCGGATTTGAAATGGAAATTTTTGAATTTTTGAACATCTGCCAGGTGAGAAAAAAAATATTTCACCTATTTATCATTTTGGAATTTTGCAGATGTATAACATTTTTATCGTCATTTTTAAAAACACCGTTCATTTGGATTTTATAGGTACATGGCTTCCCTCAAATAATGGGAGTATTGACCCATCTGGATTTGTTCCGCAACAAGAACCAACTGAAGAAAACGAAAAAAATCCTAAAGCACAGATTTTGGACTGAAGTGTACCCAGGCTCCAAGCTGTTTTATTTATCCGGCTATCACCAAATGACGAACACATACCCTAAAAATGAAATTCACAATTTGGCTCGATTTATTTCCGTTATGAAATTCCGGCCTACTCTGTGGAGGTCAGAACACGCCTATGTCATTGCTGACAGAATGGAGGATTTAACTGCTCCAGATTTAATTAGAACGAATCAGAAGATTGACCGTACTATATGCTTATACGGATTTGTCCATGGAACGTTTTTAAAGCCTAGTATGTCTGTCCATATCCCAGGTAAACATTATTTTCCTTTGTGGTTAGATAAATTAAAAAAGTTTCAACCAAAATATTAATTTTGCGAAAAAGCTAACGAAAAGACTATTAAAACAGGAGTAGGAGATTACACACCTTCAATGGTCACCGCACTGGAAGACCCATGTCCGCTTCCAATGAAAGAGCGAGTCTTAAAAAGATCTTTGAATGAGAAAGAAAAATTAATTTATGCACCCTTTTCCGGGGTCGGTGGAATTGTATACGACAAAGATGCAGTTTATATTGACCTTGGAGGCAGTCACAGTCACAAAAAACATGAAAATGACGGTGCAGGCAATTCGGCAAATGAGGATGTTCACCCATTGGTTGGAGAATTGCGAGATATGAAATCAACCCTTGATGAAAAAATGAGCACATCTGTAATACAACTTTTTAGCTCGTCAGCTGAAATTGCTGGCTCTGACGCGATAGAAATGCGAAGGAACATGAATGATGAAGAAAACGATGATGATGACTCCGGAAGTGAGCCTGATGAGGAAAACGAAGATAAAGATCCGAATGACTCTAACAATAAGAAGCTCGAGTTAGTACAAACGAAGGATGGACGTACAAGGCGGAAAGTCGTTTTCAGCAATGACGATGATGGCCAAAATGATGGCCTTGGCAGCGAAGATGACGAGGACGATGATGACGACATAGATATGGAGGGCAATAAAAATGATGCATCAGAATTGTATTCTGATGAAGAGGCTGATGAACATGAAGAAGCATTGTCCAAAAGAACAAAAGCGACTTTCTACGCAGAGGCTGAAGACGCATTTTACTCTCGATTCAGAAACAGATCTGTACAAAAGATGGTGTATGATGATAACACGGATTTTATGAATGTCACATCAAGGGCCGACTTCGATCTTGCTAACTGCATTATTCAGGAAGATGAAGACGTGGAAAATGAAGACTTAACTGATTGCTTCGTTGGTGGCGACTACGCAGAAACGGCCAAAAACTTGTTGGACGCTGATGACGATGACGTTTTTGGAGATTTCGAAGAATTAGACGAGGACGATGATAACGATAGTAAAGTAAAATCCGAAAAACAAGTTGAGAATGGGGATGCTCCCACAGGGAAAAAGGAAAGTCGCGAAGAAATGAAGAAAAAACTGAAAGAAAAATTTGACATGGTATATGATGAAGGGGGCGAGAAAAGCTTTTATAAAGACTGGAAATCCCAAGTTGAGGAACAGGCTAAAGTAAGGACCCCTTTCAAACAATTTTTACTCCATTTTTTCATAGAATTAAGAAAATAATCATTAATTTTATTTATAGGTGAATCGTACCTTTTTTGATAATGTGGACGATCCTTCACTTCTGCAAGATCTTCAAGGGCTTCAACCAGGAACTTACGTTAGAGTTGAAATTCAAGGAATTCCTTATGAATTTATATCCAATTTTGATCCACAAAGGACATGTCCACTTATTATTGGCTCCTTGGATTCCCCTAATCAAGAAACTTTGTCAGTTATTCAAGCTAGAGTCAAGAAACACAGATGGTTTCCAAAAATTCTCAAAACTCGGGATCCTATAATTCTTTCTGTAGGTTGGAGGCGCTTTCAAACTATTTCTCTGTACTCTGTACACGACCACAATATGAGAAACAGGTAGGTGTAGTCATTTTTATTAACTATGTATTATTCCAAATCATTTATGACAATTCATGATCAGCGTTTAATGGAAATGTTCAATATTTAAGGATGATTAAATATACCCCTGAGCATCTTCATTGCATCGCCAACTTTTACGGACCGATGACTCCTCAGGGAACGGGAATTTTAGGCGTTGCTCCTCAAGGTTTTGACGGTTTTCGAATTACGATGACTGGGACCATTTTGGATATGGATAAAAGCTCGGAATTAGTAAAGAAATTGAAACTTGTGGGAAATCCAGTTAAGATATTCAAAAAATCAGCATTTGTCGAAAAAATGTTCAGTTCTCAACTGGAAGTTGCTAAATTCATTGGAGCTAAAATTAAAACGGTATCTGGGGTAAGGGGAGTGATCAAACGACCCTTAAGGGAACCTGCCGGAGCTTTTCGTGCTACTTTTGAAGATAAAATTTTAGCTAGTGGTAAGCAAAAATTATATATTGTATAGGTTATACAAATATTGATTGTATATAATAAATTTTAATCGTCTTTTATTTTCCCAATAGATATAATTTTCTGTCGAACGTGGGCTACCGTTGAGATCCCGAAGTTTTTCCTGCATTTGCCCACCCACATTATAGCCCAACCACGAATGATTAAAACTCTTGGTCAACTAAAACGGGAAAAACAAATGCAAATCGAGCCAAATCCTGACAACCTTTACACTCCTATTGAACGGCAGCCCAAACAATTTAAACCCCTTAAAATTCCAAAAAAATTACAACAAAGACTTCCGTACAAAGACAAACCAAAAACTCAGGAGAGGATGAAGGAACACAAAAGAATAGCTGTGGTTAAGGAACCTCATGAAAGAAAGGTAATGCAGGCAGTTGGAAACAACACCGCATAATTGGGAATAATTTTTCGTATCAACATAGTTATAGTATTCATATATGTGTGCTTTGTGTCAATGCCAATTTTTCTCTAAAGCACTCAAAATGCGCTATTTAAACCTCGGCTTAGCGAAATTGCTTCATAGGCATAAAGTTTTACGGTAGTACTAATTTCGATTTTAATAATTGCATCAATTGCATGTATTATTTTTTGTAGATGACCCAATTTTTGAAAGTATTGAAATCTCGAATGGTCGAAAAAGATGGCAGAGAAAAGGCGGAGAAGGCAAAGAAAGCCGGGGAAAGGGCTAAAGTAATGAAGAAACTCGATGAGCAACAAACTCACAGACAGAAGGAACTGAGGAAGAAAGTTTTTCGAACACTGGGACGGATGGGGACAGGAGATGGGGGTAAAGGTGGCGGTAACGCAAGGAAGCCTTTTAAAAAGCGATAGTTTTGTCGGAATAATTAGAATTAAAAATAGATTTAGATTTAGTTAATATTATGACGATTTTATATGTATGTTGACCAAATATATGTACATAGGTAAAATAAAATATCTAAAATTGTCTTACAATCTGCAATTGCACTCCTCAAAAATTCAATGTTTTTGCAAATTCATAAAAATGTAATTGTCATTTAATCAATTGGTAGTTGTCCATGCTTCATTTATTTATAATTGCCATGTCAGAAAGGAATGCCAAGTGGTTCAGTCTACAGTGGTGTTCAGTACAATAATATTAGCAACTTTATTTAGCATTTACAATTTAATAAAATTTTTTGTATAAAGTATGTGTGTACAGGTTTTATAGATTATGAAGATGGCACACTCATGTAAACAATAATACATACAAGTAAATAGTAGATAATCGTTTAGGTAACTTTACATTTAATTACTAGTACATCCGTAGTGTACATCCCAATTCCTTTGAATTTGACTACATGTGATCCATGATTTGCAAACAGCTACAATCTTCGTGAGTCATTGAGAGATTGACATTTAATTAATCAAGTCTTAATCAAGTAAGATAATCATGTACTTACACACTAGGTACTTAGGTAATGTTAATATACTGAACAGTAGTTCTATAGGAAATGAATGGGCGCAATGAGAATACTAAATCAATAGAAAATATCATTACCATCTACATTAGATACGCGTAAAGTTTTTTCAAGTTTTCTACAAAACATAATATGAGGAGAGGAATTTTATTTAAACTTTCATCACTTTCGCCGTCGAATTGCATTTACTGTTTAAAGATAAATCAAAGAAAAATGGTACTTCTACTATACCAGACTCCCTCCCATTTAAAATATTTTCCTCGACATCATAAGCATTGTCATTACAATTGATATTTTCCTGAAATTCTTCACATTTTTCGTCAAAAATATAAGACAAAAAAATGTTAGCAAAATCTAACGCAAAAAAGATTATTTACAAAAAGGCTTTAAATAATAAGATATAATTTGTTATAACTAAAAACTAACGCACGTTGCTCCTAGGGTACATTAATAGGATAATAGAAAATATAAGAAAAATTTACCATTTTAATCTTTCAAAAACGGTTATTTTTTTTTAAAAAACGACCTTCTTACGGATGGTCTTACGGATCATAGTCACTGTCACTAGTATCGTCAATCCCTAAGCCTGGATTCCCACCCTCAGAGTCTCCATCTTCAACTGCTTCCTCCTCACCATCTTCGTTATTGACCAGTGCAGATGCTTTAACTCTTTTTGGTGCCTGTCCGCCTACTGCTATTGCTACATTCGCGCTAACCTTTCTTTTGACTGCCACTGGTGTCAAATTACCGGTGCGTCCTTTGCTATTTAAGATAATAGTCTTTTGAGTCAATTTATTATTTAATTTAGGGGCACTCTTAGCAATAGAGTTGGAATTGGAAACAATTGTTTTTCCAAAGGAGTTAGTTTTAGATGCCGGTACCAATTTAGGAACGAACTTAGATGCGGCACTGGCTTTAGCTCTAGCACTCATCTTCAGTGTACGACCTGTCCGGTTAGACTTGGAGTTAGCAATTACTTGGGGGTACACAGATGGCTTACGGGAACGGTTTACTGTTTTTCCCGTTACTCTTTTCTTGGAGCTGGCCTTTTTAGTAATCTGGCGATGAGCAGGTGCAGAAGCTGAGCGTTTCCCCCCTGTGGGCGCACGAGGCATTTCTGAAGGAGATAACGGAGGAATGGCAAGTCCTTGCTCTGCGTGTCCCTTCAAATGAACCTGAAAAGCGTGTTTTTTGATGAAGCTACGATCACAGAGAGGACACATTGTGTATCCTTCAATGGCTGAATGATGTATGTTCTGCATGTGACGTCGTAGAGTCAATGAGCTGGAGAAACCCTTGTGACAAATGTGACATCGAAGGGCTTTTAGATTCGGGTGGCACACACTTTCGTGCCTCAACAGACGACCTTGCGATGAATATTGCCGTGGACAAAGTTTGCATTGGTGCAATTCTTCTGCAATAAAAATTTAGTCGATTTAGACAATGTAAACTGAGAATACTGAACTAATCTAGGTAATTCAATTAACATTTTAAGTTACCTTCTTCAGCCATTAGCAGGCTATTTTGTTTCAATATGATATCCTTAGTTGTGAGTCCTTCAAAGGATTCATCAGAAGATTCCTTTTTATTACGGCTGCGCTTACTATCAGTCTTTTTCGCCTTATTAAGTCCACGTCCCCCAGCAGTCATCGTCTTCAAGCTATATGAATATTATCACAAGATAAGTTTCTATTATTATAAGAGCACTACAGATAGTGATACATTTTAAATATTTTCAAGATTTTACCCACCCTCTGTCTTGTTTTTGTAACAAAACTGTTCCATTTCCAATACGCTGATAACCGGAAGTCAAGGAGGGTACTGGTTTAGTAGTTAGCTTTCCTGTCGTGAGGGATGAGTTGGTCAGCCGGCTGACTGGAGATTGTTTAATTTGATTACGTTGTGCTTCCGCTTGGAGTTTGGCCATTGGAATTAGTTTGGGCATAGCGGGGATAGGACTATGTGGTCTTCGCTTGGGGCCATTATTTACCACTATTGCACTTGTATCTGTGTCGGGATCTGGATCTGGCACATCGGAATCATCCAAATAGTCTGTAGGACTCGGAGGACGGGCATGAGGAACTGTTACTTGAGTCTTTCTGTGCTCCACAATTTCAGTAGCTGCACCAATGGGCTCCTGAAGTATTTTCATCGCACCAGAGGGTACTATGTCAATTTTAGAGTCATCAAAATATAAGCGATCAGATCCTTGGTGCATAACTCCCAATCCCATTTCATTCTTTTCCTTTGCATCGTTGTATGCTGTTTGCCATTCTGCGAAAAACATAAAACAAATTATAGATAGTAAATATGTTACATCAGTGATTCGGTTACAATACATTAAAGCTTTTTGCTGTCAAAATAGTCAAAGTCTCAATAATAAAACTCACGTTGACAAATTTGTTGCCTAATAAAGTCCATGGGGCCATTACGACAATTCTTTGAAATAGTTTCCACAACTGTAAATGCTACATCGTTACGAACACTGCAGAATTGCTCTTGTGCGAAGAGAAGTTGATTATAAAGACTAAACATAACTGAAACTTTGGAGTGGCATTGAGCACAAAACGGAAGTGAAATAATAGAATCGTCTTCGTCATCTTCCACACCCTCCTCCCCTTCTATATTATCTATATCCATATCGCCATTAGTCTGAGATTGAGGAATATTTAGAACTTTGTAAAAGACTTTGCCCATTGATGCTTCCCAAGAATTGCATGTCAACGGGTATGGAGTAAATTCATTGTAGCAAACTACGCAACACGGTAATTTTGCAACTGGCCTCCCGGGTAATAATGCATTCGCCTTCCGACGAGTAAATCTGCATCGACGCTGCCGAGGCATCCTTGCCCTTTTAAATAGTTTCTGAAAAATAAATTCAAATTTTTATTAATATATTTTAATTTACTATTTATTACATTGTTAAGACTAAAAACATTTAACTTGCAGCAAAACATAATAACTATTATTTTTTGATTGGATTAAATTAAAATATCTAAAATTGTCTTACAATATGATGATACAAAAAGGAGCTTTACAAAATCTATTGCAAAATTTTAATTAATGCGCTGTTTGCATTATCAACATACACAGCTCTTACTTAACTATTTACTGGTAACAGAGAAGAGGGAGACAAGTTATATTTATTATGACAATTTTATGTAAAGACAAAAGAATAATAATTAGCTTTAGTTGAGTAATGCAAAATGCACTACAACTCAATTCAAATCCTATGAAAGCAGCGAACAAGTTCCAAAGTTTCCGGAGTAAACCAAAAATTGTAATACCCCGCTCTGGTTATTTCATTTGATCTTAAAAGCGCGGTTCCTTTCTTTAGTCAACAACAGCATTCGTCCAGGAGTTCGGAATCCTATGCCACTTTTCGGCATCGCGTCTTCGCGTCCCATAAACTTGCTTAGGCTCTTGACGGAATTTGAAGGGAGGTTGATGGAGATTTTGGAGACGGAAAAATGGAACTGACGACGCATTGATGGTACTGTGGAAGGAACGAAACAACAATCAACAATCCATCTGGCGCTGGCCTGTCACCCTCAATCGCCCGTGAGGTTGTTCATTTTCGTGTGAAATTTTTGTCATTTGTTATGTATATTTAATATTTTGTTCACCTGTATTGATTACTCGAGAGCATAGAAAGGTTCATTAGTGTGGTAACTCATTAAATTGATTAATTATACTGCTCCATAAGTCCCCCAGTTTTCATTGTTAACACACCAACGTATGCACTATCGAATGCATACACTTATATGTTAACAAGCCAAAAAAGTTGATATTTCCAAGTCCATATTAATTGCTGGATGCTCGGGACCGCTCGGTACTCGTCGTCACTCACACATCAATCACTAATCAGAATCACCAATAATACCAGCCACTGCACTGTACCAGTGAACCACATTGCTTTACTTTGAACTACTTGTAATTTTTGACTAACTGCCTTGCGCATGCATTGGTAGCGTCATCATTGTAAACTTGGAAAAACTTTCACCAAACTTTCACCATGATAAAATACGACGACCTAAATACGATACCAATAAAATTTGTTGGTACGCCTTATGTGGTCGCAGTCAGTTACGTTACATAGTTACATTACTTAGGCTGAACTGAGAAATTCTAGCTTAAATTAGCTAGAATTCTAGCTAATTTAATTTAGCTGTTAAACATGTCAGTCTGTATTAGTATTTACTTTCATTTTAGTGAAAGTCTTGAATACATTATTATTATTATAATATAGAAAGGTAATTGGAAAAGCAAAGGGATACGTTTATTTGATTGTGTGCGTACTACAGTGCAGTGCAGCAGAAGTGCAGAGTATGCAATCATTAGAACAATGCCAAGGGCCCAAAGCTACTTTCAACTTTACTTTCCCTTGTTTAGTGTATGTATGTACCTTTAGGTTGATATTATTAATTAATATTTTTATATTGTTTTCTAGTGTCTGTAGTTAATGCAATATGGAATGGATAACCGTTTCCCGTATCAGATCATACAGTAAAAACTTGATTTTCTTTTTATTCAGTGAAAAAATCAAAGGAGGACATTCTGAGGGAAAGTCGCAGTAATTTGGACGTGAACGGAAGGAACTCTAAAGAAAATGCAAAATAGTTGACAAAAAGTCAACAAAAGACTAGGTAATTGCACTCATAGGCGTATCCACGGCAGCGGCAGGGGCGGCAATGCCGCCCCTGAAATTCGTAGCAGCGGCAGCCAATGTAAATGCCGCCCCTGGAAAATGCCATATTTGATATAAAATAAAGGTTTATAGTGGAAACCATTTATAAAATCAGCTCCTCTACTGTAAAATTGGTCAAAAATGTACCAAAAATGGAAAAAATTTCGCGCTCCGCGCGATCTTCTTATCTATGTATATTTTAAGTCTTTAACTCGCCTTAAAACGGGAAAAAATTAATGCACCGCGCTATAATTTGAAGATAAAATCAGCTCACCTACTGTAAAATTGGTCAAAAATGTACAAAAAATGGCAAAAGTTTTCGCGCTCCGCGCGATCTTCTTATCTATGTATATTTTAAGTCTTTAACTCGCCTTAAAACGGGAAAAAATTAATGCACCGCGCTATAATTTGAAGATAAAATCAGCTCCCCTACTGTAAAATTGGTCAAAAATTAACAAACAGTGGCAAAATTTTTCTTAAATATGTATGTTTTGTCCTTAATTTGCCTGAAAATGCCAAAAAATTTCGCCGCTACTGGTTGTTGATAAATTTGACTTATTACACTGCATTTAAAATGCAGCTTTGTCATTTTTAACATCTAAATTATGGTAATTTTCCACCTTTAATATTTGGGCACCCAACTTAGATGCCGCCCCTGCCAATTTTTCATGGCGACGCCTATGATTGCACTAACAATAATATTCTACATTATTAAATATTTCGTATTGAATTTTATGATACATATATGAATGAACCAGTTAGATCAATAGTTGCCCAGTTTCAAAAAATCAGCCAAATACTCTAATGTCTAACAGATTATTATACATTTTATGTCTCTATATATGTCATCATCATCCATTGCAATTGCAATTGTTAGTTGCCCATAATTCTCTGCATTGTCTGATTACATTATTTTAGCAAAATTGTACCTTTTTACTTATTGATGATTTAAATGGATTACTTTAAGCAATCCATTTAATCTAGTAAAGGCCTGGCAGATTTTAATTGGGATGAAATCCGTCAAAATAATGCAGACAACTTGATTTGGTGGATGGTTGTGCATATTCAATGGTCTAGGCCTAGGCTGCATTAAAACATAAAAATAAATGTAATCGTCATAATATGTAATATAGGCATAGGTTTCGAATTTACAATGACATTAGTTTCATTTATCATGGAGGAAGAATAGTTTAGCTGAGTTTTGCAGATTGAGTAGAGCCCAGGAGTCAGGGGTCTGCCGCAACTCGGAAGTATAATTGGCATGCACATAATCATGTGAATGAAATTGCATTGCAAAAGATGCTGCAGTGCAAGGACAGAGGACAGAAGTGGTTAGCTTTCCATGCATGTGTAAATGATTTTCAAGAGTAGCAGAATAGAAACAGTCAGCCCTTACAAACAAGCAGGCAGCATCAAAAATTATGTAGTAGGTAGGTTAGGTAGGTGTAATATAATTCACGCTTTGGTTTATAAAAGTTCTCCTGCAGGATTCTTACTTTATGCGTACATAAGTATTATGTACATTTACCTAGGTAGAATATTCAAAAGGAGTATTATTTATTGCAAAAGTATAGTATTATCTTATATACATGGGATTATGCGCTTAGGTAGTAACGTAAATAAAATGTACCTTTATAAACGTAAGTTATTTAGGGTTTAGTTATGCAGAGCACTACGACTACAAGGGGTTTTGAATTAAATTGAAGTTACATACAAGAGAGAAGAAACTCTTCGTTTCACATTATTATTGTTGCTTACTTAGTTGAATGTATTGCGTTGTAGTAATTGTAGTGTAATAGTTTGTTTATCTCGTTTTGCTTTGTAGCTATTGTAAATTGTGGTACCTAAGCAAAGCATCGCTGTAATAATCTATTGTTTTCTTTACATACAAGACAAGTCATGGCTAACCTATAGGTATGTGAATGTGATGCTGCTTCTGTTGTTGCTGATGTACTTAATACAAAGTTATGTACATGTTATTGTACATCATCGCATCCTAGTTCCTATAAGTTAAGTAATACGTTCAGTTCCTAAACATCCTACGAAAGTTGGGCAAGATGAAGAAGAAGGGAGAAGGAAGGAGGCTGCGGCGTTTGTTAGGCTCGGAGGAATCGGGAGAGATACGATACATCTCTACTCTAATACTTAGGGCTCTTTATACCATTTTGTAGGATTCACTCAAGAGTCTGATTCTGATCTGAGTTTCTGAGTTTCATTTTTTCAGCATACAGTAGAAATGGCAGAACTGAAACTCTGAAAGTAAACTGAACTGACAGGGAACATTCAGAATTCAGACAAAACGTAATAGCATATAGAATACCATAGACTGAGTAAAATAAAGTAAACTTAAAGGTAGGGATGGATAAATTGTAGATTCCATTGGAATTGTAATAGGAATGTTATGTATGTATGTATATGCTTGAGAATTGGCTGTCCTGACTGACTGTGTTTACAAGGAGTTACTTTAGTTTAGTTTAGTTCTACAGAGTAGTGAATTGTGAGTGAGCAGGCTTAAAATCCATTGCTTGTTCTGGTCTGCCCTATGTGAATGTGACCGTTCGATATGTATTTTAGTAAGGAGATGCACATACATACAAGTAGGTACGTAGGTTAGGTAAGTAAATTGTAAATCTCTTATAATATCATGCAAAGGCAAGTTACATAGCAGAGCAGAATAGCATAACATAACATGACAACAACAAGCAAAGGGTTAGATAGATCTGCTCTTTATTTCTTATGTTAGCAAGTTTGTATTCTGTAATATTCTATTCTGTACGTAATATAATTCGAGTCGAGCCATAATAACTTTTACGTTATGTTAAGTTACACATTCATTCATTCTATGAATTGAATTTTACATTGCATTGCCCTTACGTACAGAATTTTACATAAGGCTGTAATTTCAATGGATAATAGCTTAGCACAGCGAATAGGATATTGTACGTATTCCTCGACTCGACGACGACGTATTGCCAATGCCATTTATTTATCTGCAATTCGCCATTAGATTTAAACAGAGTGCACCACACTTTGTATTTTTTTCTCCCATAGTCCGTCCATCATATTTTGTTACCTCATAATAATATGATATGTGTATACTGCATACATATGTACATGTACCCCCTGAAGGGAACTACTTAACTTCTCTGTGTAGATTCATTCATTTTCGTTATTATTTTTATAAATATCTACCTAGTATATTGATATGAAATACTAATATTTAAATATGTATATGTAGATTGTAAATGTACGATAAGCAATGAACAGAACTAGTAGTATTATGTATTGTGCCTCTGCTCTTTGCGTTTGTGTATCGTGTAATGTATCGTATGTGTAATATGTGCGGCTTAATGATAATAAGTGACATTGATGCTTGTTCTATTCACCGTTTTGTGCCTTTGTTTTCCTATACACTTATCCTTTATTTAGTTTAGGGAATGTATGAATGTATTTAATAGCCAAAGCTATATCTAAAGCAAGTAAAGCCAATATAAATAATACAAACATTGCAAACAAGTGTAAAAGCTAACTAATATCGCGTATTTATATAAAAGGGCACGACGCAACGCACATCACTTCACTATGTAAATGTAACTTATAAATGTATGCTATAAGCAAATGTAAAGATGGTTCTGTCTAGTGTTTGCTTTACATTGTCTCTATGTTTTTTTATGTATTTATTTTACATAGTAAGTATATTGTAATTATTTAAAGGTAGTCTTCTCTTCCTCTAAATTCTGTGGCTCAATCTGAATGTACGTTAGTTTGTACTTGATATACTTTTACAGTGTTACATCACACTATTAATAACTAAATCTACCTCTTTCATTTATTTTACGTCATAGAGCCCAGTTAGTATAATACCAAAGTTAACTCGAATGTCTCATTTTCGTCTGTCTGGTCTAGATTCGAGATATTTTGCCGAATTCTCAGTTTGACTGAGGCAAGCCAAGCCAAGTGAGCCGTCAAGCCTAGCCAAGTCAAGGTCTCCTTCCGTCCTTCCTGCTGCTACTGCCACTTGCTAAAATGTTGTAAGCATTCTGTTTTTGTTTATAAGTACGAACTATTTTAATTATTATCATCATTATACTGTTTATGTATTTATCAGAATTTAATTTATTTTTTGGATATTTCTTAGACAATTTTAGACATCTTTATGGATTTATTTATGGCGTAAATAAGTTCGGAAAGTTCCTGGCTGCTGTGATTTTGACCTGCGACGAAAGCTACTGTGCTGTGGAAGTGAAAAGAGTCTATACAGTGAGTTAGTTGAGTGAATCTAGTGAATTCTAACATTCTACACTACACCAAAGTAAAGCAAGCGATATTACATGTAGAACTTGTGTCTGTAACATAAAAGTCTCTTCGCAAAAAAGATTAGGCCATTCATCGATTCGATTCTTGAAGGCTGCTGTGTGTGTGGAAGTACGGCTTGGCCGTGTGATGGGCTTCCCATAGTCGACATCGAATCGAGGTAGGAATTGTAGAATGTGTTTCCAGTTTGTGTGGTTATAAATGTTCTAATATTATATATACTTACTATTTGGTTTTGCTATTAAGTATATTAGCTAAGGTAGGGACAAGGGAGTAGGTATTAGCTAGCATTTGACCTATTTCTTCAAGTATTAATTCCATGGTCTGATCTGTGGTCAGCCTGTAGTAGACTAATCTGGATTGAGCTCTAGACTGGAGAACTTGTATTTTCGCAAATATTGTATAATGTAATGTAGCCAACCTGCTAAAATAGAATATTAGGTAAGTATCCGATTGAAAAGAATTGAATTCTAGCCAAGTTAGGTATGTAATGTAAATGTACTATTCTAGCTAGCCAAAGCCAAGTCACGCCAGAAGGAAACCGAAGGTACTTTACTTTAGTTACATACCTTTACCTTACTCACCTTTATTTTATTGTACCTTTAGCTTCGGTATGTAATATTATAGCCGAATCTTTAGCAAAGCAAGCTAGTTACATATATGATGTTTTATATTATAACTGTTCTAACATAGCTATTTAACAATATGATTCAGTTCATTGTTTGTGGATGAACTTCAGTGTGTATTATTCCCATAAGGTGAAAATGAGAAGGAGCAGGTACTTACAACTTATTTTGATAATTTATATGCGTATCGTTGAAATTATATTATATTATTAAGGTAATATTAGTAAGTAGTAAAGGTGCTTTGTAATAGTAATAATATGAATGTGATGTTGTATGGTTTGGTATCGTAAGTTTTGTACATGGTATGGAGGTCTGGAGGTAGAAGTAGGATGTTGTAGAACTGAAGTAATGTGTTTCTATGGGTTGGCTTGCTTTGACTAGGTTTTTTGGCCTGGCTCTTTCTGTACGTCTGGCCTGTTGTACAAAGTTAAGTTAAGTTGTGTGTGCGTAGAGATAGGGACAGGAAGGCAAGGCAAAGCTTTACATAGAAATACAATAGTGTAGCGTTAAGTTAACGTAACCAAGTAAGCAAACGCCATGGCTTGGCATGCTAAAGGAAGGCAAGGCAGAAGGGATACCTACTCTTCTTTGCTGTGTTATGTGAATGAGAGGGAAATGGTTGCGCTTATTGCTAACTAACAAGACGACAAGGCTGAGGATGAAGTTTGGTCTCTCTGTGTAAAAGAGTGAGTTCAGTTCAGTCAGCTTGAGCTTAGGTACTAGAGAATTCAATACAATACAATAGAATATGTGTACACTTTTTGAGTGAGCCAAACTGCCAGCCATAGCTACAGCATAAAGCTCAAGCTAAGAAGGAAGAAGCCAGGCCAGGCAGACCAGATAGCATACACTCACATTACATCAGTAGACCGCCATAAATTCTTCTATAGATTAATTCCATTATTTTACTATTTTCTAGCCTTTTATTCCATTTAATTGACGTAAATATTGAAATTTGAACCTATACCCAAAATTTTGTTTGGGAAGTGTCGTCTCAAGATTCTCCTATTGTTAACACACAGCAGCAGGTGACATTTTTCCGTTTGATTTGAGAAGGTTTCCCTTATACCTCAGTTAGTACCTAAATACATACTACCTACTCTGGTAGACTATAGCCGTTGGGAAATTATTAATTGAGATTAGAGGAAAGAAAACAGTAAAGAGTTATCAGAAGTGTAAAATCGGGAAATTATTATTATTAAATATAGAAACGCAGTATAGAGCAATGGGAAATGAATCTGTTTCATGAGGTAAGTCAAGTCATACTTACATATTATGGCTAATGGGACTTGTTATATAATAGAGCACAGCGGAGATGTGCTATGGCGCAGGGTGTAGGAAAGCACTATTATATTGCTGATACAGCACTTACGCTAGGTTAACTTTAGTTGTAGGGTTATTTAGGAATTTATGTTACCCGTTTATTTTAGTGGCAACATCTTTTTATTTTAGTGTAATGTTCAGTGTAAATACTTTCAATCTAATTTTAATTTCTCATTGAAAAATGCAATTTTATATGTAATTTTTTCTTACAGTGGATTGTATTTTTCTATTTTAGGACGGATTCCGGTAACGTAAATGTTCTATGAGCTACTGCAGTTAACGTAAAGAAACAAAAGGAAACCCAAGCCCTAGGAACTTGCAACTTAACGTCAACGTGTGTACGAAGATTAGCGAAATTTACCAATGTACTAAAATAGAAGAATACTATTTTAACAAAGGAGAGACAGCCGGACTTATTTTGGATAGAACAAAAGGCAATGGGTTGGGGACAGCCTGCTGTTGGCGTTGGCAAGCGTGTTCGTCACTCAAGTGAAAATGACAATAATTCTGAATTCACAAACAGCTCTGACCAATCAAAGGATTTAGGAACGCATTTTAATAAACGACCCCGTGACGTCTCGCCACGGAAAACATCCGCTATGACTGATATTACACAACGAGAACTACCACAGCAATTTAACGGGGACAAGTTGCACTTCTACCCAAGCTCCAGTAAGACGAATGAAAATATTGCATAATATTAATATAAAAATTCTATTGCTAAATAATGGGGTTCATTGACATCTTTATTTTTGTAATGTTTAGGTTGTTCGTCTTCCGACACTCAATGCTCATTAGATGATCTGCAATACTCAAAACCTGTGACAAAGGATGGTCAGGCAATGGAAGATGTTGGAAATGCTGAAAATGAACCTAGTGATAAAATCGTTTCTAATTCAGCAGAAACGGATAGCTTGCAAGACAAGTAAATATCTAATTGAAAATTTTTGAGAAGCAAATGAATTCCTTGATTTAAATGAAATAAAAATATTTTTATACATTTCTTTAGAAATGAAGTGAATGAAGAAAATCTGGAATTGCATCGATCGACTTCCACCACTCTTTCTATGAGCGCAACATTGAAAGGGGTAAGAATCTCATCTTGTCGGAAGGGTTCGAGGATATTGACTGCCTTCAGAGGAACCAGAGCCCCTCGCAATGTATTCGCCCGCAGAAACAATGCACATAAAGCTGCCAGAAGTAAGAAATTAATTTTTTCCAATAACCACAAAGAATTTTAGTAAAGTTTAGTTCCCAAAGATGAGCAGTGTTAAAATCAGGGACTCCATTTCCCTTCCCAAAATAGTTTCATTACTATAGCGATTTAGCTACCGAAAAATATTGAACTGTGAAAATATACCTAGCGTAAATTACTTCTACATGTATGCGGTCTATATATTTGACACCTTATAATATCTCGACCTCAAGTAGACACTATAGATAACATCGCCTTACTTGTATTACTATATCCATCTAACTATTCTTCTAAATTTCATAAGGTTTGCCACTATTGAAATCAAGAATTTTGCGATTAAGCTATCAAGCCTTAATAATTTAAACATCCTATATCGACATCAAACATTATGGTCAAACCTACTTACTATGCTTACGTATACATCGTTATGTGCATATGACCAGTTCTTTATTAACTTATTAACCATTTCCATTCGTCGCCATCAATACCTATTTGCCAACATAAATTACAATAGTTGGGATTTAGGACTCTATATTATTATGTCTTTACAAAAAACGAAAGGATATTGGGACTTAGGAATCAATAGTGATAGTGAGGAGGAATGTGGACACCAACTAGGCACAAATAGTTTACTTTACCCAAGAAATGAATTGGGTAATATATTTACTAACTACAGATATTCAATCTTTTGAAAAAGCTATAACTAATATTTTGTTGGTAAATGTGTAGGGAAGTCAAACGAAATTGCAGCCGCGATTGCAGATCTAGAAGCTGCGGAGGATTACGATGACTATGAAATGAAAGATGAAGGTGATGAGTTATCAGTAGCATCCAATGATTTAACACTGCCAGATATTTGTCGCCGGGTTGTGCCCGCAATCCGACCTTCCTTTTTTCCTTATGTTCCACCGTACATGAATTTCTGTCTTCACGACGAAAGGGTACAAACAATGCCAGAGGCTTTCAGAAAACATCTCAAGTGGAGATTATCTCCTATTACACCGATTGTCGTCAAGAAAACTGTTTCAAATTCAGGTAACCTTTTAATAATTCAAAATCATAATTAGTCCGAATTAGAAATAATTATTTTTTGACTATGAATTATTATAGGGTTTCGTCTCCTTCGTAAAACTGTGGAATGGGGAGGCGAGTGGGGAAAGCATATGAAGGTGAATATATTTACTTTAGCGTAACAGCTAAGACGAGGGATTCGCCATGAAAAATGTTACTGTGTACATAATTTAATATATTCCTTATAATTTTTCCCAGATCTCGTCATTTAGAAGCGCTCTTAAAGATTATCAAAAACTAAACCACCTTCCCGCAACCTTTCAAATTGGTCGAAAGGACAGACTGTGGAAAAACGTACATAGATATATGACAAAATTTGGACGAGAGGAATTTGGTTTTGTTCCTAGGACGTACGTTCTCCCTCAAGAAACTAAGCAATTGAAGGCTGCCTGGGAAGCAAGTGGAACGAAAGGATCTCCATGGATTGTAAAACCGGTACGCATCCATTCCAGTATTAATACAAATCATACACACTACATTGCATTACTTTCACGTCATATACAGCTTATCGTGATGTGGTTATCGATTTCCTTGTGACATAAGCATTTACTGATGTTATTTATCCTTGACAGCCTGCAGCTGCTCGTGGAACTGGAATAAGAGTCGTCAACAAGTGGAATCAAGTTCCAAAAAAGAAGCCAGTAATTGTACAGATGTATATAGCCAACCCTTACTTAATTAATGATAGAAAATTTGATCTTCGACTCTATGTTTTAGTTACTAGCTTTCATCCCCTCAAGTAAGCAAACTTATTTTCCTAAAAACTGTTAATTAATTATACGTCATTTGTTTGCCAATTATTCCAAACATCTACTTTTTTTACTATGAAAATAAGTCAAAAACTTCTAATCCACCGTTTCATCTTATAGGGTTTATATGTATAACGACGGATTGGTTCGTTTCGCACCTGTTAAATATTCAACCAAATCGAATACTGTTGGAGATCGATACATGCATTTGACAAATTACTCCATAAATAAAAATTGTGAATTGTATACTCAAAATGAAGACGCAGATGCCTGCCACGGACATAAATGGTGAGCAGCACAGCTAAATAAATACATATTTTTTTATTACTTATTCACTGCAACAAGTAGCATAAATCTTATTCTTTTCTGAATGGTTTAAATGCTATCAGTATCACTTTAATTGAGTATAATATAATTTTAATTAAGTATCACTGTTTTATTCCAGGACGTTGAAAACTCTATGGCGATATATGGAGGCCCAAAACGTGGATACTAGTATTTTGAAACAAAAAGTTGAAGAGATTGTTATTAAGACACTAATTAGTGCGGAAGACGCAATTACGGCTGCTTCCACTTCAATGCCAAGTCGATACAATGGTTACGAGCTCTTTGGGTTTGATATTATTTTTGATAGCCAGCTTAAACCCTGGCTGCTGGAGGTTAATATAAGTCCTTCGCTTCATTCTTCGTCTCCCCTTGATTTGGCGGTTAAGGGACCCTTAGTTCAAGAAGTGTTCAATATTGTTGGCTTTCATCTACACCCAAAAATGCCACCTGATATGAAGGTAAACAGTTACCTCCGTTTTACATGTAACATTAATTAAAAGTTGTATATGTGCTTAAAAAGAGAAAGGTGATTAGCATCGCAACATTCACTTAATTCACTAACTATATGCAATATGCCTGTTTAAAAAGAGAAAGCTACGAAAGTAAATGTTGCCTCAGAATTCTTTGTTTCCGTTGTAGACTGTTGAGGTAAATTGTACAATAACACGAGCGAGGATACATAAAAATAGCATTTTAGGTCACACTGCACACAGTATTCCGTTTTTGTTAATGAATAATTTCTTAAATTTTTTCAGAAATTACTACTAAAGGAGTTGGATGTGGAACTAGAACAAGAAAGCCCTGTTTTTGATAAAAGAATATACTGTAGTTATTTGACAAAAGAAGAAAAAGTTAAGCATCAACAATTCAAAGGATTGTTCTCCAATCGAAATAAGGTAATTAACTATTTTGAATTAATTTTGGATTTTTTTGCTATTTTCAATCAACAGTGTAAAGTTAAAACGTTTTCTTCTCCTTCTCGATATAGTACTTAGAGGAAGTTCTGGAAATATTGACACCAGGCGATCTACGCCAGCTGGTTACAGCCGAGGATGAATTAAGCCAATGTGATGGTTTCGCAAGGATTTTTCCGACACCTACATCCCACACATATTTTCCGTTTTTTGAAAGCCCTCGATATTATAATTGCCTGCTGGATGCATGGGAGCAAAAATACCACGAAAATAGGATAGGAGGAATTACACGAATGATAGAATTATGCCGTCGAAAACTGCATTTAGAAGTTCCTGCTGTATTTAAGAATCCTGTAAGTTTTTGTTTCATTTGTATTTAAAGTTATTGGAAAGTTTGCAATCGTTTTCTTCAAGTTATTACTTTCTTCATCTTAATTCTCTATATTAGAATCTTCATTTTTAATACAAGTTTATTAACGTTTTTTTACAACTTTAGTAGGGTAATCGTAATTAACATTTTATTCCGTCCAGTTATTAGTCATAACGTAAGATTAAAAAGTAGTTAGTTACATTATGTATTATTTATAAGTCAAAATATAATGTGACTGGTGGTAATCGTCAGTTTAAGAGAAAGGAATTTAGTAATTTTTCAAATTCAGGTGTAGTATATATACGTTTCGTAAAATGTCTGCGTCTGTATTTTGTAGATAGAGACCACGATTTACATTAAGTTGGCGTCATTGGAAGTACGAGTGGAAGTACTGCTGTAATTGTCAACAAACACTTTTAAAGACAACATTATTATATTTGCATTTCCCTTTGCCTTTCAATTATTACAAATGTAATAGTAATGATCTATATTTTGCTTTGGGCATACTTTGCATGATAGGTCACCAAGATTGCAGATCGTTTCTGCAGTCAAAGTGAAAATCGAAATGTTAATTTTCTTTAAATATGAAATATTATATTATGACTGACAGGGAAGAGTTGTCACCATACTCGCACACGATGCTGTAACCAAAGTCTTGGATTGTAAGTTTTACGTGCGAACATCGCATCCAAAAAATAATGATTCAATTAAAAAGATTGTTAGCATTAGATTTGAAATAGATAGTGGACTCCTAAATATTAAATTGTAAATGATAGTTTCAGTGGAATGGATTCCTATTTAGAGACAGTCAAGGGGCCTTCCAGTACTTGCGTAGTACATAAATTACAGAGTAAAATTAAATTAAGGTAGATTTACACCATAGCTTGCTACTGTATACGTAGTATTCCGTCAACAGGTACAATACACCCGAATACCTACAATAATTAAATATAGTGAACACAGAAGTTTAAGTACAAAGTGCAAGGTAATTTTGTTCTCTTAGAAGGTAATGCCTATTAGTGATAGATAATGATTAAAATAACCAATTAGTGATTTATGATTTAGAAAACAGTATATTATTGTAGTGGTACTTATTAATTAGTGCTTCACGCCTTTGAAAGGATTACATTTATTTACCTATGCCTACAGTTATATACACATAAGTACCTCTTTAGCTGTTTTGTATCAAATGGTGAAATTACCGTATATAATTATATGCATTTATGGTTTGTGTCGTGTCATAGGTATACAGTTTTAGATTAGTTTTGTTATTAGTTTTTTGTGGTTGGTATATAATTATGATAATTAATAATTAAAAATTATAATTTAATGGTTAGATGACTTGACTTGTAGGGTGCACTTTTTGCTGCATTAGTGTGATGCTAGTGAAATGATTGGCTGATTAATATATTTTGATGTGAAATAATTATTGGTAACAAATTTGTAATGACAAACTGTGTTAAAATGTAGATTTGCGTGAACCAGGCCACTATACCTACAACTCCGCCCTCGAAGGAACCAACTCGTAGCAACGGGGAAAACAGTACTGTCAAAGCTAGCAAAGAAGTAGTGGTAGATGAGGAAGATGAAGTTTTGGACGAACTCCCCGAGTGTCCCTCTTTATCATCTGAAATTACTGCCAGGGAGGAAAGGAACAATGAGAGCGATGGACTGTCTTCATCTTCGTCTACAGCAAGCACTTCTGATATTTCTGGAAGTAATTGCTCTCTGAACACGCTCAATTGTCATGATGAGGATCGACTTTCTGTCAACACCAATGGGACTACACCCAAAGTTGGCGAGTACATCAAAGGCGTCTGCTACTGATTATGTACACACGCTGAAATTCGATTCTTCGGATCCTTCCTCCTTTTTCTTTGTAACAGCTGGAAATCTTTCAATGTTCATGTCTTTCTAGAATATATACAATGTATAAAATTCAATTCTTGAATTGAACATCCAGATTATTTTGCTTGCTTCATTTTTTGCAACTATATAGAGCAAGATTGTTCATTAATAAATAATATACGGCTGATCCGCTATATATTGTACAGTCGAGATTCAGTGTTCACGCGAAATGGATGTTTTTGTATATCGAGTTTTTAGCGCAAAATGAAAATAAACTTTTTTACATGTTTTTTAATGTGCGTTATTGTTTCTGTCATCCCCTTTTTTGTGTGTGTTGTCCCCTGCTTCAGAAAAAATCAATTAAATATGGCAGATCATATGGCATGTGTAGTCAAAATGCCGAGTGTGCCATTCATTCTGCAGCCCATCTAATGATCTAAATCCCCTGAAGATATATCGTAGATATTTTGATTTCCCTGAAAGTTGGTCATACTACTTGGGTATCGATTTAAAGAAGAGCGAAGCATATTTTCCGGGGGTCCACAATATGCTATAGTACAAATAAGAAACATGTGATGGCAATCTTTCGCAAACATAACACGTACACATTTATAGTTTCAGCAGGCTTAAATATATTATATAGCTTTTATAAGCACCTCCATAAACATGATATTGTCTGAATGCCGATAATGCAAGTGCATAAAATACTGATTCTAATGTATGTGTCATAGTCATAGTGACTTACTAGCGAAAGTGCGACCTGCAGTTTTGTGCCCTGGGCCTGCCTAAAAAGAGTGCTAATAACTAACCTTATTTTTAATGAAACAAAATACAAGAAAGGGCCACGTACATTAGTATTATGCCCATAATTAGTTAAACTTACCTAAAATTAAAACTACTGTTACGTATTTCATCATCTTTTAGATTCAACAGCTGCTAGATTTGCAAACAGTCCTCCTAACATAGTTTTGTTAATAATTCTAATTCCTTAACTTAACAATTCCCAAATTGCTATCCCATAATGCTATAGCCAATTGTATATTAAAGATGGGCAGACAATTGCTAATTTGACAGCAATAATAAAATATATAAGACATTGACATTAGTTATAAACATAGTATGTCACAATGGCAAATATTTATTTAATTCACACTATTTTCCATTGTACAACAAAATGTCTAATCCTATTTACGGAATAAGTGGTAAAGTAATATAAGATATTGATACAACATTTTATCAACTTATATATTTTAACCTTTTTACATTTGCACTTTCCTTGTGAAAGTTATCAAAGACCACGGGCCTACATATATGTATTAGTGTTACAATATTATTTTCGTACACTACGATGTCTTATAACATATACCTATTTCTCTACATACAACATATAGCAAGAAAGGACAAAAAACTAATTTATGTAATATGGCTACTTCGCTGTCATGTCATGTACTACAATGTAAGCAGTATCAAAAATTATACCAAACTTAAAAACTCCTTGTCATTACTACAACAGCGTTGACCTTCACTGATTGGCATTGACGTTCATTATGTATTAGTGTTAAATGAGATATATTTTTAACAATTTCAACAACATATAAAATGACTGATCATTAACTAATTTTCTACGTCGTCCTCCAGAGGTTCGTCTACGTTATTCAAGTCCTCGTCGAACTGATCCACATAAGTCCCACCCTCCTCTTCCATTTCTTCCTGGTCTTCTCCCATGTCATTATACCGATAGGAATCTTCGTTCATTTCTACAGCTGAGTCTGAATTTCTTTTTACTGCCACTGTCCTTGGTGTTCTGAAGTGTGGCTTTTTAGACGAATTTTTTACAGCTTTCTCATACTCGTTTCCGTACAAACAGCTAAACATCAAACAAATTAATAAACAATCTAAATATTAGTATATTTTTAATCGATTTCATTGGGCATTTTAATATTTTTATTTATATACAAGTAATTCTACACAAACCTAGAATCCACAGGTTTTCGGATTACTCGTCTACTTCGATTAGAAAGTTGGTTAGGAGAAGCAACCGGAGCTGGTTGTGGTTGACTTTCGCTAATTTTCCGTTTCTTCTTTTCAATAACGTTATTATCCGACGGAATCTCTTCATCTGATTTCGATTCAGCTTCTGCAACATTTCGTTTTATTGGAGCAGGAGCAGTGACCCCGGGAAAAGATTTTCTTGCAATAGCAATCGGCAGATTGGCTTTCGGGGGAGATTTTGCGACTTGCACAATTCTGGATGCGGTTGGAATAGGAGTTCGCACAATCGGTCTTGCTTGTGGAAGTGGTGGTGGGGGAGCAGACGGTCTCTTCACTACCGTACCATCCTTGTTAATTTGGAACATATGAGGCTTCCCTTGTATATTTGAGACTCTAATTGTTTGGGGCTGCCCAGTAGTTTGGTTAGCGACCCGATAGGTCACCGGTTTACTAAGGTCTGGGTTGTTGGGTCTCACTTGATACACCTTCCCAGTTGTAGGATCCCTTTTTACAAAAATAATTTTTTTATTCTTTTGTCCAGCCACGTTGACGGTTCCGGGATTAGAATTTCCTGGCTGTGGGTGGCCTTGTTTAAAAGGAGTCGATTCTCTCCGTATAATTTGCGCATTTTGCAAGCTAACAACATTCTTGACAATTGGAGCTGCGAGAGACTGAGAGATTGCTACGGGGATCACTTTTACTGGAGGCTTAGCGGCTGCTTTTGTATACGTTGCAACTGGAACTGATTCTTCCTTCTTAATTCCGAAACTGGCGTCTTCTGTATCATTGACAGAACTAGTACCATTTTCAGTTACATGCGCTTTATATTCCTTTTGCCATTCTGTAAAATTATTTTAATAAACAATTTTTCAGTATCATAATTAACGGAAAACAATTATTAAAATACCAAAAAGACAAGAAAAAATATGTTTACTTACTGGCATAGACCTTAGCTCTGACGTTACAAAAGTTATTTTCAATGGACGTGCCCAAATAATCATCATCCACTACGCTCTTTACAATAGTAAACGCAAACGTCGATCGCTTGCTGTCGAAAAGTTTTTCCAGATCTCGTAACTTTAAATACACTTCTTTTGCTTCTCTGAATCTTGCATAGCAGGGAATACACAAATTCATTGATTTGTTGGACTTGTCAAGCAAAATGTTAATTTCGAGGATTCGTTTCAACGATTCCAAATTTTCCGAAATATTTATTTCTGATCTTGTAGAGACGAATGGCTGCAAGCAACTGAAACAGCATTCCTCGTTCAATTTCGGTGCATCCATGATGTAAAGACTGTACCCCCACTAAATGTGCGTAACTTCTGTCACTTGGAAGGAGTTATCCTAAAACAGAAAATCCGCATAGATTAGTAACTAATAATATATATAAATCAGCTTACAAGTAAATACACGTGCACGTACCTAATTAACTAAATAACACCTATTATGACAATAAATATCTAGCATAGTGTCCACATAACGTAACTAAATATTTAGCCTTTAGAACTTACAGTTTGCTTTGCAGTGTACGCAGTTTGCACTGTCGACTAATAATATACTGTTGCAAGTGGCAATTACGTGAAATTGTTACAAACCCGGGGGGTCACTTTCCAAAAAATACGGTAAACAGAATAAATAACATTTCTAAACACGGGAATTGCTTGACAATCGTATTTCAAATGCTGGTGTTGGTGCACTTAACATTACATAGACAGGCAGGCATGTCATGGCACAATCAGTGTAATTACACTAATTACATTATTATTATAATTACAACTATACATAGGTACAGCTGACAGCAGACGAAACGATAAAAATCAGCATTGCCCATTGCCCACTGCTGCCGATTTTGCCGACTGCACTGTATATTTGTGTGTATGGGTAGGGTACGGTTCGTTAACGCAGATATGTGTATAGAATCACAAAATACATTTTCTTTCGAATGAGTATTAGTATGTTCTGAAATATTGTTTATTTAATTATTTAGTTATATATTTTATTAATTATTAATTCATTATAATAACTGTCTATGTATTGCAAATTGCAATTGTATGTAGGGCGTGTAACCTTCATTCAGCCTTGCTTAAGGGGCCGGGGCCACCCAGCAGAGGAGGTTGAGTTATATGGACCGTGTTGTGTAGTGTACGTAATTCTAATTTGCACCAATAGGCACATATAAATTATTGATTTAACTAAACTGTATAGGTATTACGTCTACTTTAGCCAACTAATTTGATGTGCATTCATTTTCTTAAAAGCACCTGTTTACAAATTATACTATTTAATCTATATTCAATATTAGTATGTGCCATGTGTCAATGCCATTTAGGTAAATAAAATCAGCAAGCATCTTGTAAGATTGTAAGTTGCAAGTAATCAGCCGTCCGTGACGTGACCACCAACCCATTTATAACTAGGTGTTAGGTATAGGTATTCAAAAACTAGCATTATTATTATTGTCTGGTCTTGTTAGTTAAGTCTCTTGTCCCTTCTTGTGCAAAATATCCCACAAAGTACTATCAACTATATATTCATGTGCACTACATATATTAGAAAAGAGCTTACCTATTTATACCATTGATCATAATATAGCATGTAATATAGCATTCGATATATTTAGTATTATATTGTACCACTACAATTATTCATATATATCAAAAAAATTCAAATTATATTAAATTATAGCTTTCTAATATCTAAACACGACAATAACAAAGGTTCAATATTCGGATCTACCTTAAAGTGGTAAAACACTAAAGACTAAAGTGATCTTCAACTTTAAAAATCAATATTGTTTAACTATGTGCTGTTGTGCTACCCTACCCAAAGCAAAGGGTGAACCAGCATTATAACTTATTATATTATATATTTTAAATTGCTTGGTTAACTTAAAAGATGCTGCAGGCAGACTGCAGAGCAGATGCATTACATTAAATTCCAAGTTATTTTCAGCTGTAATATTTATTTACTTTTACTTACCTCGTTTCCTTCGAATTAAAGTGGTTTTGGGTAAAGATGTTAAATATCCTTCCTTCCGCAATATACTCCTCTGGTGAGATATTCACTTCAAATTCGGATTAGATATGTTGAACGCCATTTTGATTTGAGCTTCGCCCAAAAGCCTCTACTATTTGGGCAGCAGCTCAATCGCTACGCCATAACTATAAAAGTGAAAATAGAGAATTCTGGAGCAGAATTTAGGCAAAGAGCACAGCTGGGCATACGTACGTGTGCGCATTCTATTCTCTCGTCTCTATGCTTTCTTTATGCTCTCTCCTCGTTCGAATCTTTCCTTCTTTATTCTTTGCAACTTGCAAATAGTTATATTGTGGGCACTTTCTCCAGCACAACGTTACTTGACTGATTCTTGTTTATTAATTAACAATTAATGAAGATAGTTCGAAATCTATAATATTTAATCTAATTACGCACGTAGTAATAATAGTAACTCAACTAGTGTGAGCCAATCGGCCAATCTACCTTTGCGTATTGTATTGTAATGATTAAAGTTGCTTGCTGGCACACGAACAGGCCGCTGTGAAATATGATGTTAATGATGTATTACTTTATATTTTATTGGATTATGTATGTCTGTTGTCCTTTCTAATGGGAAATGTAAAAAATGGATGTGACTACAATGCAATAGCCAATAAATTGTACATTCTGCATTATTTAAGTGCTTTTCCTCTGCAGTTTAGCAATCGACATTTATCCATTGGCAAATGGACATATAATTTGACTTGCAATATGAGGGAATGTAAGGAATAAGGGTGCCTTTACAAAGTGATTAGCTTCTTTTGTTATAAATTCTGTTTCGTCTTTCAGCACTGCAGACTACACTCAGTTCAGTTCAGTATCAACATTTGGGGTTGGCCTGACCAAAAAGTAATATATATTATTATTGGGTGTTATTTATAATAACTCGAAAAGAAACTTATAAAGACGAGAGGCAAAGACGCAGAGAGGTCGTCGTCGCTCCTTAGTCCCCATGTGTTGTCCTGTCCCACTATTCCTACTCTGTTCTGTTGGTGAGTGACAGTGACGACTCGTCAGTCACTGAGAGTCAGTACTCGAAATAAATCTGTTTCATATGGTTTATTGGTACGATTAATAAAACGGCGAACAATTTATGTTGTCCCAAACGGTGATTATTTCTTTTTTCATTCTAAGTAGAATATTATTTCATAACTATTAAATAATCACTTCAATCATTATTAGATATTTATCGCACGGGTATCCATAGACCACAGACCAGACCAGTACAGTGCAGTCAGTGCAAGTGCAGTGGCACGTAATTATTTAATGACTAAATATTAGTTTGCGTGGAATTTGTAGTACTTTTGCTTGGGACAGCGTTCTTCAAAGGGCGCATTGCTTCTGCGTGGGGACAATTTTGAGGGCCTACTGACTTTTGCGTGGGGATACCTTTGCTTAATACTAAGCAAAGGTAAAGCAAAAGCAAACGGCGAGATTAGACTGTTTTTAATTAGGTTAGGTTAGTTAAATACGCAAATTCACTAATTCTCTGAAAATACCATTCTTCCACGCATAAGTAATTTAATCGAGTGCGATTCCACATAAAAGTCAGTATTATGCAAAGGTATCCCCACGCAAAAGTCAGTAGACCCTCAAAATTGTCGCCACGCAGAAGTAATGCACCCTTTGAAGAACTCTGTCCCACGCAAAAGTACTACAAATTCCACGCAAACTAAGGCACAAGTAATAATGATATATATAGGTATTATCGATTAGTGCGATACGCGATAACAGTGAGTAACCAGTAAAAACTTAAATATTACTCTTCTTTGGAAATATCATAGTACTTATTTATTTAAGAATAAAAATATTATCACGTCCATGATCCATAGTCCATCCATATACATTGCATTATCGGATCGAGATCTCATCGTTCTCACTCCTCACTTTAACTTTTTCAAAACGGTTAGGTTTGATAAGTGTAATTAAGCAATTATTTGTACCTGTTTTATGCCTATATAACCTTGTCTCATAATTATTAAAAAAATTTATTTCTATATATACTAATACTACACACATGTACTATAATATTTATGTAGGTATATTGTATACCTACATAAATATAATACAAATACTGATACTAACTATCTCTCGGATCTCTACATATATATTAGCTTTTACCTAGGGAGTTTAGGTATTTAGACGGGCTATTTATGCGTAGAGTTCCAATGCAAAAAGGTACAAAAGTATGATATATTAGTAGATATTAGATATGTACATGTAGTAGTACGATTTCCTTGTCTAAAATGTATTGCATAAGAAATAGGAACTACAGGTAAGCAATGTAGAAAGTGTTTGGAAGGAAACTCCACTCTTCCGCGACCTACTTACTTATTGTTATTACAGTTTATCTCCAAAAGATAACAAAATTAATATTTACTAAAGATTTTATGTTTTCAAGAAATGATCGCGAGCTGTGAACAGTTATTCAGGACCAATGGCCGATTTTATCTAGTCAATAAGTCAATAGGTAATAGGTGCCTGATGGCTAAATAAATAAGATAAGTTAGTACATGAAAAATACAACTTCAGGGCAAGGTAATAGAAGTATATACTGATAGTACTTCAGGGTATAATATGTCCATTCCATGAATATTGCTGTTATTTCCCTAAAACAATTTGCTAGCAGATCGTAGTCCTGTAGTTTTGTATACAGAATATAGCCTATGAAGCGCATTATTTATAGCGATTTTTAAGACAAGTTCCAAATTTTGACAAACCCTTTTCCGTACCCAGTATCAGTAAACTAACATAATAAACTAATTTAATAGACTGTACTTTGCTAAGTTAACTTCAAAAGTACAACAATTAGGTTTCTAGTTTTCTTGTATTCAAATTGGCGATTTAAAGTGTACACTTTTGAAAACTTTGAATATACATACAGTGTTATTGTTATTCTTTAATATTATAAAGTAAACATTCTTCGTAAAAGAAGCTTATAAAATTAAAACTATCAAATCGCAGCGCAAAGAATGCATTTTGGATACTGCAAAACTCTAACAGGGATACTTAAAATTTTTACCCTGGTGAGTACCGCTCATATACGTTAACATTATTTCTATGAACTGAAGCTGCGGTCTCTTCGGTATTTAGAGTTGGCTTATAGGCTTTGCGTAATAAAAATCGGTCAACTCGAAAAGTCATAGTCGTACTAGTACTTAGCATCCATGGACGGACATGCAGACGGGCAAAGTATTCTTATAAAATGATTTCTCCAGCACTTAATAAGGGCTAAATATATAATAACGGCCAGTCAGATTCATAAATACTAAGTAAAAAAATCATGGCAAAAGTATATTAATCTTTATGCATTCTATTGGGTTCATTAGGTTCATATAAAATTGGTAGTATACCTATTACTGAATCATAAAAAAATGTATCTCCGTATATATGCTAAAGCCTAATATGCAATTTTATATTTACACATTTCTCTATCATTATAGGTGGTTGGAGTTGCAGGTTTGGCGGTGGCTGTTTATGCTTATAAAGAATCGATATACAACGATATTTACCATGGGCTAATTAAAATGGACCCGGATCTTAAAATACCGGGTTTGATCAAAGAAGAATTTTATATTGGATCGACTACAGTATGTTTATGTGCATCATTCATACTTCTCCTAGGAAATCTATTTCACAGCATTTCCGAAGCAAAAGTTTACATCGTACTTGTAAGCAATTAAGCAATAAAAGCGTATATAATATATATACTTATTATAGCCAAACTAATTAGTTTAAAACTGCAAAATACGTTGTTTACTATGGCGTATTTCGGCAGAATGATATATCTCGGGCTCGGGACGATCTATAAATGTTGCCTAACGCCAATTTCCATTTGTTTGAAACCTCTCCTCCACACACACCCTGCGTAATGTAGAATGGGACTTTCACCCATATTCATATAATAAGGGAGAAAGTCACATGCGGATGTCCTAAATCGAAGGCCTATGGAATCCTGGGCTTATAGGCCTTCGTCCCCAACTTGACCTTCGTTTCAGATGGGCAGGAAAACTATCCAAGCCACAACTATGGTAAGGAGCTTGTTTAATATGTGAATGACACCTGTCTGTCTGTGTGTCTGTCTGCTTGAGGTATAGCTCAAAAACTGTTGAAATATCGACTTAAATCAGTATGACATTGAGGGGTTCCGTGACGGGGCTGTATGAAAATCGGGTCAATCGGTGTCCCCCCCCCTAGGAGTTATGACACCGCTCCCAATTTTTGATTGGAAGCGGGATTGGGATTGATTGATTGAAATATATATTATGCAAATGAGGTATCGTTGGAAGCTTATGACACCATAAATGCAATTGTGAATCTCGTTTTACCACAGACCTGGAAACTCCTTTTCTAAGTACACCATACGGTTTATTCTGTATCGTCAGATACAGTATCAGAAGATCATTGCTGTCTGTTAGTGTGTGTGTGTGTCCGTGTGTCCACTCTCTAACTTTTGAACGCATCAACTTTTTTCAATTCTGTTTCCAGAATTCGAAAGAGGAGGTAAAAA